>BGPR01031870.1:0-17799 GCA_013235015.1 Araneus ventricosus | reverse complement strand
TCAATTCCATTAGATATTTTTATGAATTTATTTCTCATAAAATATTTTTTTGAAAACTATTCCATAGTAATAAACTAACAAACCTTATGTATAAACATAAGGTTTTCGATTTGTGTTAAGATATGAATTTTGGTAACTGAATTCGAAATTATGTATATACATAATGTGTTTTTCGAAAAAAAAATTAAAAAACTAGAGAAGGTTGTACTTTATCTCGTCTAGACATATCTTTTCTTCCAAATAAAGTACTTATTAAATTAGAAATTTGAGTATAAAGTTAGTGATAAAATATTGCCTTAAAAGCATTGCATTGGTACAATTTTGATTCACAGTCGTACTTTTATACACTGAAGAGTTTCACGCTTTTGAAATAAAGATTACTTTATTCATATCCAAAACTATCTTTCCCCATATCTATTACGGTGAATTATGTATGAACTATTTGATTGATCGCACTTCTGTGAAGAATAAAACATAATTTTTATAGGGAGATTTGGGACCTGCAGGGCCACCAGGACCAGAAGGAAAAAGAGGATTTCCGGTGAGTGGATTATTTTCACTTTTCAATGCAAAAAAAACGTATATGTGCATTCACTAATTTAGTGATAAAATATTAATAACATTATATGCTTGTGAAATTAGATCTTTCTTCATGATCTGAAATTACAAACAGATCCGAAATGCATATTTATTTCACAAATTTTAAGAAAAGCTTGTAAAATTTATGAATTTTTTCATGTGTCCTGTACTAAACAGCAATTACACAGAAACTACTTAGTCTTACGTATGTATAATATTGTATTTACAATAATATTTTTCTTATAATTTCTTAAATTTTTTGACATGTTCTTCAATTAAAGATGATGCCGTAACGCTAACTCTTGATGATAAATTAATGAATAATAAAAATATTGTGACAAAATCGTTTTGTGGGTGTACGTGAATGCAGTCCAATAAGCAGGATTAAAAAATAAAGCTCTTTATTTTACAAATATTCTAAGATAAGAAACGTAGCACAAGTATTAAAACAGCACTTGTGAAAATTCACAATAGAGATTACCATTAAATCTCAACACAGCGCTCAAAGGCTTCTTGTTAGCTCACCAGCTCGCTTGCTGATCAAAATACAACTCACTATACTTGGCTTGAGAGCTTGCTTTTATACTTTTTCAATAGGAAGTGATTTCATTACATAGGAAGTGACGTAATCTCCAGAAAGTTCATGAGGTCAGTAGAAATAGGTTGAAAGTTCGAGGTCCTTCTAAAAAATTCCTTTTGTCGCCAACTTTGCCACCAAGTCGCCAAAATGGTCGACAAATAGGTCGCCAAGTTCGTCGCCAAGATTAGGATCTCAGGGAAACGACTTTATAGCTTTGTAATAATATGTTGCATAGCAATTTTTTGTAAATTTTATTCCATTAAATAATAAATTTTCCCCTGTATTTTAAAATCAACATCTTAAATGGCGACAGAAAGCTATACGTTATTCATAACTTTCGAAATCAATACCAGTTTTATATTATTGTTTTTAAAAAGGCAGTTAAATATTTCCTTTCGTATCATTCATAAAGTGAAAAAATTAATCTTTGATTAGATGAATCAAATTTACTTAAATAACTAGAGGAAACTTGTATGATTTCTATCTTTTATCTTTCGTCATGTACCTTTCGTTAATGGAATAAGAACCTTTCATTAAATTTAAATCTCTTGCAAAAATCAAATTGAATTACTTCATGACATGGCGAATAACTGTACACAACAGATTGTGACAACAGAATGAATTACAAATTCGAATAAATAAGCTATCTACTCAACCAGGCATTGGTAAAGAAAAAAAATGGGTATTTGCTCTAATAAAAGGAGACAAGTTTTGAAAAATTTCCTGTCTTGTTGACTTTTTCGGTTGAAAGCATTTTAAAAGCTAAAGCGAAGACTTCAGTTTAAAAGAATTCAATTATGAGTTACTTTAATGGACAATAAATTTTTCCTGAAAGTGCACTACTCGCTAATGCAAAATCGTCTGAAAAACAAGTTGCTTGCGAAAAAATTATTTGCCATCATTGGATATCAAGTTCATCTTGTTTTTATGTCCAATTATGACTCAGACTGAATAATTTATTTAAAAATTTTTTCAAAATGAAATATTTATTTTCGATCGTAAGCAAAATTTGTCTAAACATTTCTGAAAAATTAAAACAATGAAACTAGTATCTGTACTAGTAGCTATCTGATGACATAATGTATGTTAATTACTCTTGGGAAGTTTATGTATACTGTTCACTCCCGATTATCCGAGTTAATCACCGGGAGGGATCGCATGGATAATAGAAAAACACGGACAATCCGAAAACTCCTTTTTATTAAAGAAAAATTAACATCAGTTCAAAAATATAATTACATTTGCACGCTGTATAACATCAAACTAGGAATTTACTGCTTTAAAAAATCTGTAATGCGTCTTTGCTTCTGCTCTTTGTCCATCTCTTGTCGTATATCGACACATATTTTACGAACAGCAGTAATGTCACCGTAATCAAAATCCTCTTTGTCCCATATAATCTAACAAAGTTTCCACAGATTGTAGAGCAGCAGAAAGATAAATTGTATTTCCTTCATTTAGCCCGTCTTCTGCATCAGTACTAGCTGATTCTCCATTATCAAGTTTTTGAAAGATTTCTAATTTTTGTTCAACATTTAAAACGTTTCGTTCTCGTTTTACACCACTCATTTTTACCAGTAAAAAAATTCCACGCTACTAACTGACGACCAAAAACTAAAGGAGCAGGTGCGAAAGTGAAAGAAGACGAAGAAGTTAAAGAATGACATGTCGGGAGAAGCGTGTTCGTACGAGAATTAGCTAGCAGGAAATGGATGATTCATTTCTTGGAAAATTAGGGGTTGAATTGGTAGAGATTGGACGCGGAGGAAGAAAGAAAAAATCTATTCTTTAGCCTCCGCCGTCATGGCGCACTAGTTTCACTGAATGAATATCTCGATCGAATATCAACATCGATTTTACATGCATGATAAGAGTGAAAATGTTTCTCTTTAAATTTTTTGTGAGTCCGGAATGAGCATGGATAATCCGCGCACGGGTAATATAGAGTATACTGTATGTATATCTAATTTTCTTTTTAATTCTCTTTTTTCAATTCCTTTTACACTATCAATAAGAGACACTGCATTTCGTATAATTGATTTAGAATTAGATATGTTTAGATCTATTATTTACGGTTGTCAAAACATTGTCAAAAATTAATAAATAAATCAAAAAATGATAACATGAAATAAAGCTCTCTCATAAAATATTACATTAAATTTTTTCTAGATAAACATATGATTTTCGAAATCACTTTGTCATGCAATCATTTCACTTCATGCACATATTTGACGGTCACCATTACATTACACTTCACACATCGGAATTAGATTGAAGAATGTTACGCGAGCTTCGACTGCATATCTTATTTGAAACAATTGCATATTGTATTTTTAATGAATAATTTATAATGCATAAGGCGTATTTTACTTTAAATAAAATTATTATAAGTTTTGATTTTGTAGTTATTTTGCATAGTTATAATTATTAATGTGACTTAGAAGAAAAAATATCCTTGAAGATGATGATGTTAATATCTAGCAGAAAAATGGCGTAAATATTCATTTTAGAATTTTGTTATTATACACGTTTTGTTTGTCCACAAAATATTAACACCATAAAGGCACTTTTTGTTACTGCTGAGTTTCCTGTTTTTTCCCCTTATTAATTATTATTTAGAGGATTTTTTCAATAAAAATTGTTCTGTTTTTTTTAGGGTGAACGTGGAGAACCAGGACTTCCAGGACCCATAGGACCTCCAGGACTACCTGTAAGCATTAAAAACACAATAAAAACATAAATATTATATGCATTCCAGAAAAAAACAGCACTTCAAAAAACTGAGATGAAGAGATATACTCTCCCAAGGGCATATTTAATCTGCGCATTCAACAAAAAAGTTTTTGTTTGGCTTAGTTAATTAGTATGTTACAGGAATTTTGCAACGCAACTTAGTGTTTGAGTAGAAATTTAAAAAAATGCACTATGAGTGAAATTTTTCAACAGAATAATTCTTGCTTTTTAATTCATCATATTATTATAAATTATGGTTAGAAGAATTAAATATTTTCACTTAGCTTATTTAACTATCGAAAAATTATACGTGTCGGAATAAATTATTGAACTTAATTATTAATTTAATTGCCGTTGCCTCAAGCACATGGTTATGAAAAATTCATTGAAGATGGATTTGAGATTTTTCACCCCAGTTTTGTAATAAGATAAGAAATTGAGATGAAAATTACAATAACATTCTTATATTTTTTGTTGAATCTACTATAAACTCTTTTGACAATATTTTACTAAAGAAGCTACATATTGTAACGAAATAGTCTTGTGAGTGTACGTGAATGCAATCCAATAAGCAGGATTTACAAAAATAAAGCTCTTTATTTTACAAATATTCCAAGCAAAGAAACGTAGCAGAAGTATTAACACAGCACTAGTAAAAATTCACAACAGCGACTACCAATAAATCTCAACACAGCGCTCAAAGGTTTCTTGTTAGCTCACCAGTTTGCTTGCTGATCAAATTCCAACTGACTCTTCTTGGTTTGAAAGCTTGCTTTTATACCTTTCAACAGGAAGTGACTTCATTACGTAGGAAGTGACGTAATCTCTAGAAAGTTCATGAAAACAGTAGAAATAGGTTGAAAGTTCGAGGTCCTTCTAGAAAATTTCTTTTGTCGCCAAAGTCGCCATCTTTGCCGCCAAGTCGCCAAGATTAGCATCTCAGGGAAACAACTTTATAGCTTTGTAAGAATATGGAAGAAAAATATATGCAATATGTATAAATAAAATATAAAAGTTCTCTAAATATAAAGAGTCAATCCCTTTAGATATTAAATAATATCTGTTTTCGAACATAACAATGATCTTCATGTAAATATATTTTATTGAGTCAGAATTATTTTTAAGCAAAATTATATACTTAATATCTCTTCTGTGTATAGTTTTAAATATTCATTCGCTATTAATACTTTACATGCATTAAACAATATATTAAACATTATGCTGTTTTATGTACCTAAGAATTACCTAGACTCATCTTGTAAAAAGAAGTGTTTATATTTTTATTCACAAAATATGTTAGTCAAATTCAACAGTACTTCATTTCCACTTAGAATAATAAAATCTTTTTAGATTTCCCGTAGAAGGAAGCTAAAATGTTCCATTCATATGAGACGTTTGCGTGTCTCATTTCTTCGGTAATGAATCCTAATAATTAGTTTCAGACTTTGAGAAGTTGAAGCCCATGCATCTATGCGGAAACCAATTAACTCTTTGTATGGTCTGCGCTATACGAAGAACGTCGCACAGATTTCTGGTTAATCTATTTATTTCTTAGATTTGATTATCTGCATCAAAGAAATAGCAAAAAGTGGCATACAGTTCTCCCATCGTAATTAAAAGAAAAAAGGCTATTAATTTTCACACTTTCGTATTATCAGGCATGAAATATTGTTGTTTGACATTTTCCTTTATGCTCTCAGTTTTAAATAATTCTCCTTCCTTTTCGCGTGGGCAACTCCTCAGGTACAGTTTCTAAACCCTTTCTAAAACTTTATCAAATCCAACACGGCTGATATTATTTATCAACAAATTTTCAATGAACGCTGACAACAATATAATGATTACATAGCAATATCCCAGAGAGCAATTTTAGTTTGCAGCAAACTTGCAGTCTTGCATTGCAAATCTGCAAGCTTGCAGCAAGGTTGACACGACAAGAGTGCAAGTGTGAAACAAGCTTGCAGCAAGTTAACAGCACAAGCTTTAAAGTCATCACGTGACGAACTTGCAGCAAGCTTGTCACGTTAAACTAATTGCAAACATAGCAAAAACAGAGTACGAACACAACCTCGGATTAGAACTCGCGACCTAGCGCTTTCTAAGCGGACGCTCTAACCACTTGGCCAGATAAAATCTGCGAGGAGACGATAGATTTCGCTAATGCATCGTTCGATTCGATTTTTTTTAAACTCTTTTCTTGATTTCATTAATTTTTTAAATTCTGTGTTGAGAACATGATTTGAAATCAAAGAGAGAGCGATTTTCACTAATAACTAGGTTTTTCTAGTAGAATAAATTATGAAATTAGGGTTCGAAAGTAATTATTTTAAAATGGGACAAAATGTAAGTTATTATTTTTCAACAAACATTGACTGTTTTTTAGGTTTAATTTTGTTTATAAACGTTAAAATTTCAACATTAAGAAAAAGGCGATATAGTTTCCTTTAAAGTGCGAGTTCTATATTTAGTAAAAAGATGAAAAATGTTTCAAAATTTTTTATAAAAAAGTTAGTTTTTTAACAAATTATCATTGATTTATTGAATTAATAAAAAGAAGGACGGTCTAGGAGATGCTATTAAAAATCGGATGTTTTTTTTAAACAGAGACAAAAATAACTAATTGTGCTATCATCTTTGTAGCAAGCTTGTTTTGCAAACGTGCAGCAAGCTTGCATTGCAAGGAGGGGTTTCGCTAGTTGTCACGGCGAACTTGTGGCAAACTCATTTTGCAAGCGAGGGTGGCGATTCTGCATTGTCAGTTTGCCACAGTTTCGCTTCAAGTTTGACGTGTCAAATTTGCAATAACAAAATAATATCAACTAAAAATCAAATTTGCTGCAAACGTACGTGCTACCTCGGATATACAGATGGTTCAAAATCCGCTCATCATGTTTCATTTGATGTTATTTTTCCAGACAATACTTTATCTTATAAACTTCATTCATCTTGTTCTGTTTTCACAGCAGAGATAACTACTGTTTTATATGCTTTGGAAGAAATTTTTAATTGCCTGGAAAGAAAATTTATCAATTATACGGATTCACCAAGTGTTTTAGAGTCTCTCAAATCTTTTTTATATTTATTCTTATAATCATCCTTTGATTTTAAAAGCTTTAGATCTTTTAAACAAACTCGCATCTCGTGGTTTTAATTTTTTGTTATGCTGGATACCATCCCATGTTGGGTGGCGAGTGCTCATACTAATTATATTACCCCTTTGACAGATTTAAAAAAGGATACAAAAGTAGTCCTTTATTCAAAATGGCAAAGACAGTGGAGCATTGAGACTGAAAACAAGCTTCATGCTAATATACCTTCCGTGCAACCTTGGCCTTCTCAAACGAACAGAAAAGCGGATTCGCTCCTCACTAGACTACAAATGGGTCACACTAGATATACCAATCGGGATCTGTTACTTGGAGAGCAGGCACCAATGCGTTCTCAATGTAATTGCATTACGTCAGTTCACAACATCCTGTGTCAATGTCCGAATTTTAACTCTCAACGTTTTCACTTTCTCGTATGCGAAGTATACAAAGAGAAAGTATTGTAATCGTCAAAAAATTCGAACTCGAGATTTTGACGAATCTCCACGTTTTAGACCTCCCTGAGTCCGAAAAACACAATTTTGGAATTATGTCTGTCTGTCTGTGTGTCTGTGAACACGATAACTCGAAAACTTTTTGAGATATAGGGATGAAATTTGGTATGTGATCTTTACACATAATTTATAGGTTTCTATCAAATTTTGGACACAATCCGTCTACGGGAAGTCTGTCTGTCCGCGGTCATGCGAACACTATAACTCAAAAACTTGAATAGCTAGATGGATAAAATTTGGTACAGAGTTTTATCATCATGAATGTAGATTAGTATCAAAGTTTGGACCAAATCTGTCGAATGGTTGATGGTCTGTTGGATTGTATAATCGCATACTTGTAAAAATTATATCTCCTAAACCGTTGGGCTTAGATAAATAAAAATTGGTATGACGGTTGGAACCATTAATTATTGATCTGTGCCCAAATTTCGTTTCAATCGGTTAAAAAAAGGCTCTCAAATTCAATTTTTTAATCCGATTCTTCATGCGCATGCGTACTGGTAACAATCTCTGTGCACGGGGAAGGATTACGTCACTTTGTCCTTGAGCCGACAAGAGAAGGAAATCGGTATGCATCTCTTTGAATTTGATTCTTACCTAAATATTTCACAATCACTATAATCTACAATGAAAAATTTTCTTATAGTCATTGCATTCTGTGTTACAGTGGGTTCGAATTTTCTTATCCACGCGGGTGGAGGGGAAACAGCACCTTTTTGGGGAAGTATACGAGCAAGTTTAGGGGAGATCACTCCCGCTGGTTGGAATTATGTCTCTCTGCGAACACGATAACTCGAAAACTATTAGAGCTACGGGGATGAAATTTGGTATGTAATCTTGACACATAATTTGTAGGTTTCTATCGAATTTTGGACAAAAACCATTTAAGGGAAGTCTGTCTGTCCTTCTTTATGTGAACACTATAACTCAAAAACTTGAATAGCTAGATGGATAAAATTTGGAACACAGTTTTATCATCAGGAATGTATTTCCGTCTCACATTTTGAGCCAAATCCGTCAAAGTCTTGACTGTCTGTCGGTCTGTATAAACGCATACTTCTAAACATTATAACTCGTAAACCCTACAGCTTTGATAAATAAAAATTGGTATGAGGCCTGCTAACATTACCTGTAGATCCGTGCCCAATTTTCATTTCGATCGGACGAGAAAAAGGTGCTCAAATCGCCTATTTGTCTTTTCTCATCACACAATGACGGGAGGTCGTTCTTCAGTAATTGTGCGATCACTTGCGCTAATCCTTTCCGCTTCTACCCACTCCTTTCGCCTCCAAGCATTTTTCTCCACTGCATTAGGGACGCTTGTTCGTTTTGCTGCCTTTTAGCTTATTTTTTCTCCATATGTGTTAGGAGTATACGAGAAAGCTTAGGGGAGACCACTCCCGCTGGTTACTTTTTTCAAACTAATTTTGTTTTTTTATGTACTTTACTTGAGGGAACTCCACATGCTCACCTTTTTGCTTTCTTAAAATCTATTGTTTTTTATCCACATATCTAAGCAGCGCTCATTTGTGGTTGAAACGTTTCATTGTTTTTTATTGCGTATTATTTTCACCCTTTTATACTGAAGAAATTTCATTCAGTTTGGTGCAGCATGGTTAGATTTATAGCTCTTGCGCCAGAAAACAAAACTCAAACCCAATTCTCTGATTTCGCGCATTACCACTAATTTTCAGTAATGTTATTGTGTCAATGAATCCATTAATTTTACCTGAATTATATCAAAGATAATTTATTTGAAATTATGTAAATGGTATTCATTTAAAAAAAATTAAATACATATAAAATTTGACATTTTACCTTGCAGGCATATTTTTGAAGTCTTAATTCTCTCTATATAAAGTGAAAACCACGTAGTATCTTTTTTTAAAATTTGTATAAATGGATCACCGCAAAACCCACCCTAGTTGAATCTTTGCCCAGCTCTTTTATCCGTTAGGTAATGTGATAAGAATTTTTTCGCAGTGTATGAATTATTTAATCATTTTAACTACATCAACTGATATCTCAAATTTACTATTATAAAAGTAATTGAATTGATATCGCAAAAAAATAATTGAAAAAGTGACGTTTAAATTCTTAATGAAATACATATTGCTATCCTAAGAATTCGAACTGGATTTTGAAAATGTTACCTTTAAATTTTTATTTGGGATCGAGTCTAGAATCCTTTCAAGCCCTTCTCTGTCGCTTTCTCAAGAACATTAATAAAAAATCGAAGAACTAAATTCCCAAGCACTGTTTCGTAATAATATTCTGTTCTGTTCTTCACCTAATGCAGAAAGGTTGAGAGGATTTATTTTTTTAATCATTCAAAGTGTTCTGCGACAATACCTAAGCATTATTCTATAACAGTATCTATCCTGTTCTTAACGTAATGCAGGAAGGTAGATAAGATTTTTTAAAAATCTTTCACAGTATTCTTGGATATTACATAGAATTGGTAACTTCTGAAGTATCCTGTGCTTTGGCAATAAACCTGTACACTTTCTTGGAGGTGATGGATATACAATGCCGTTTCTCTTAATTTGGCTGGATTTACTATAAGTATCTTTCTATTAGATGATACAATGCCGTTTCTTTTATTTTGGCTGCATTTACAATAAATATCTTTCTATTAGATGATACAATGCCGTTTCTCTTATTTTGGCTGGATTCACATTAAGTATCTTTCTATTAGATGATACAATGCCTTTTCTCTTATTTTGGCTGCATTTACAATAAGTATCTTTCTATTAGATGATACAATGCCGTTTCTCTTATTTTGGCTGCATTTACAATAAGTATCTTTCTATTAAATGATACAATGATGTTTCTCTTATTTTGGCTGCATTTACAATAAGTATCTTTCTATTAGCTGAGTAGTTGCGAAGTCTGAATATTTTAACAAATTTTATGAGTCTGGTGGTTGAAGATTGGACTTTCTGCATGGGTTAATCAACTGTAGTTCTCCAACATGCGACGAAGGGAACACTTTTATTTTAAAGTTTAGTTTTACGTTAAATTTCGTTGATTATTTGCCTAAAGAATCAATGCATTCTTAAAGAACTATCGTAGACTTAATTAACTTCTAAGTAAGACATTTGAAACCCCTTTACTCTTCTGCCTGTACAAGACTACCTATTCTAAGTTCAGTTAAGATAAGAGTTACAATTATGAACGAATTTATTCATTCGCTAACTATAAAAATCTGGGAAAGTGTATTGAACAAGCTACTGGATATAATAAAAGTTAGTTATGATTATAAGGATAAGGGGATTTTATTTTCTTAATTGTGATGTTTTAGTTATTGTGTTGTATATGATAAAATATAGTATAATCAGTTTGGACACATAAAACAGTCCGTAAAATCAAAATTCCGTAAGTTTACGCGATTAGTATTTGTACTAGTTCTATTATACATTGGTTATTTCATAAAATCAGAAATCCAACATACTAATTTTCAAATAATGTTAGCTCATATTTCTTTGGCTTCATTAGAAACTGATAAAATGTTGTTAAATTTCGGACATCACACTCACACGCCAGTAATGCGCTTTAAATCGATGCTTAAACTCACAAAATCGAAACCCTGCTTCTAAAATAATTGCACTAACAGATTGTAAGAAAAGAGCCAAGAGAATATTCTTAGATAAACATGTAATACTGTTTATCTAAGAATCCAAGCTGTATTCTGCAGAGATGACCTTTAAATTTTCGATTCGGATCGAGCCTGGAGTCCAATTTATTCGAGTCCTTCTCTATTACTTTGCCAAGTACATTAATTAGAATCGACGGAGCGGATTCTCAGACGCTTCTGTACGGCAGCAAGCAGTCCGATTGCGATTATAATATCGATTTCTCGACAGACGTCATGACGGAAAAGGATTTATTTAAAACAAAAGGGGATCCGACGGTTTCGTTTGTGAATGGGAAAGATTTGAAAGGGAAAAATTCTAATTAGATGTTATTCTGCGATCCCAGAATTGTCTGGCCAGTAGTTAATTAAAAATTCTCTGTTCTCTCACTTGCATGATCATTCAACTCAGATATTGATTTAGGAAGAGTGATGAACTTGTCAGTGTATTGATTATTTTGCTAATTATTATGCGATTTATCGGAACATTTATTTTATTAATATGTGTGTGTTGATTACGTGATGAAGTAATTAATGTCTTTGATACAGAGGCATACATTGTGGTGTCTAGAGTACATCACGTTATTGTTAATGTCACTTCTATTACGATGTCAATTTTCATCATTGAAGGATGCGCTTGTTTCTCAATATCATATTAACGTGGATGATTTTGAAATGATTTAATTTTTGTAAATTAACCGGAACTTTAAAGACAATGCCAGAAGAATAGCGGCTATTAAATTGCCCAAATAAATAATTTAATTACTGTCTAAAAAGAATTTTGTAGCGGTTACAATTCACTGTTTTCTCCTTTTTATGGTAGGTGGCGCTACTAGAGCCATCCGGGGTTTTCCCATGATGCCTCTCTCTCTTCTTCTTCTGCGTACTTGTCTTGTGTTGTTGTTCTCTGTCATGCGTCTTGTACCTTTTAATGTACTGTGTCGTGGAACTTAGCCATATAATAAAAATGGTTCCTGAAATTTAATTAATTCTTCAACAGCGGCATTCCATATAAACATGAGTCTCGACCCTCTCAAATTTAAGGAAATCATTTGATTTTTGTATAAATTTCAATCTGTGTAAAAATGTTCGTTAATAATATTTTTGGATAATAAATGATTGTTTACACCGCAAAAGAACGGATAAAAGCTGAATTCACTTATCAAAATAGAACGGAAAGTGATTTTGGATAGAGAACTGAATCATCTTTACTTTTCCGAGAATTTCTACCAGACTATTTAAAATCATTTTTGCTTCTTCATATGTGAAATTTTAAACTACAGTACCTAAAATATTGTTCACTTGAGACTTGAAACTTGACACAACGACTGTAGGGAATTTAGCATCAAAGGCCAATATCTCCTTATTTTGTATAATTTTTATTTCGAAATCTAAGTTATCGTTTCAGTTCTTCAATTCCCAAATTCAAAAGTTGTGCATTTCTCTCCGAGGGTCCTGTCTCTACTATTTTTCATGTAGGACCCAACTATGTTGTTCATTTTTCGTATGTAACATGCACTCTTTATCTATTTATTACATGTACAGTGACCTCTCACTTATACGCGCTCTCTTTTATGCGTGTTTTTCACTTATGCGCGTTTTTTTCGCGGTCCCGGTCAGGGATATAGGAAAACAATGATAACTTTTATTCATTTCTGCGCCGCACTATAAAGACACCTCTCACTTATGCGCGTCCCAAAAATTTTCTTAGTTCAAAAAGTTTTTTTTCATCAGAACAAAAACCCTTTTTGTTCCGCTTCCAGGGATGCATTCCCTCATCCTTCCTCTATCGTTCAGATTCCAGGAACACATTTTCTCTAACTTATACACAGGAGTGTACGAGGGGGTTCTTGTGATTGACGTCAGTAAAAATCGCATTTATACAGCAGCCAATTAGAGAGGTTAGTACTTTACGTACCACGTGACATTGATCGCTAACGAAAGAACCTTTTTCGGAGTTTTGTTTAGATGGTTACGTTTTAAAATGGCGAAAAGAACGAAATTGTCGCTATCGTTTAAAATAGATGTTTTTGAAAAAAATCGAAGAAAATCCTTGCACTTCGAAAAAAGCTTTAGCGGAGCATTTTAATGTCCCAGAATCGACATTGAGAGCGATTTTAAAAAATCGGGAGCATTTCCATTTGGTTCTTAAAATATAATTAACGGGATTTATACACGTATTTCCATTTTGAAAACAATCTTATTTACATTTTCAGTAGTATATACATAGTATTAGTTAACAATACATGTACGCTGTATTGATGTTTCACTTTTAAGCTCCCTTTGGTGGTTTTTCACTTATGTGCGTTTTTTTTTTTTCGCTGTCCCCTGCGCTCGCGCATAAGTGAGAGATCACTGTATTCCTAATAACTTATTTTCTTGAATTTAATTAACTTATTGAGTTTTAAAATTACTTGATATTTTCAGAAATAGGCCCCGTTTGATGTCATACACATATACTATTCTTTCTATGCAACGTTTTCAAGCTTGGGTCCACTACTTGACACAGATCTTCAATTACAATGATATATGCCTTATTTCATTCATCTAGGTATTTGCGTTTTGGAATTATCGGGTTCATATGGACATGGGCGGGCGTTCCATTGACGGATTTCGTCGAAAAGTTTATAGAAATCTGTATATTTTGTGGATAGACAGCATACCATATTTCGTGCCTATAGTTGTTGCATTTTTGAGCTATTGTGTTTACAGACCGATAGACATACATAGTTCCAAAAACCTGTTTTTCAACCTCAGTTAGGTCTGAAACGGTGAAATTCATCACAATCTCGAAGTAGCACTTTTTTCACAATATTTTCTCTTTGGATATTTCATATACGAGAAAGTAAATCTGTCCTATGAATATCTCTGACACAGGCACTTTAAATGAACATTTACTAGTTTCTTTGACAGAATGCATATACATTATTTATGACTATCTAAAATATTATTATAACCAGCGGGAGTGGTCTCCCCTAAACTTTCTCATATACTTCCCGAAAAAGGTGCTGTTTCCCCTCCTTCCGCGTGGATAAAAAAATTCGAACCTACTGTAACCCAGAATCCAAACACTATCAGAAGGTTCTTCATTGTAGACTACAGTGATTGTAAAATATTTAGGTAAAGAATCAAATTCAAGGAGATACGTACCGATTAAAACGCATCTATCACACATTGCTACGTTTCACTCTTGCCGGCTCAAGGACAAAGTGACGTAATTCGCTCAATAGCTTCCGCGTGCACAGAGATTGCTGTCAGTACGCATGCGCATGGCGAATCAGATTAGAAAAATTAATTATACGATTTGAACGCCTTTTTGCAACCGATTGACACAAATATTGGACACAAATCTTAAATAAGGTAAGAAGGTCACATACAAAATTTCATTTATCTAAATAATTTCGTTAAGAAGTTATTGCGATTACAAATATGCGATTATACAGACCGACATACAATCCACCCTACGACGGATTTGGTTCAAAATCTGATACGGACCTACATCCATGATGATAAAACTGTGTACCAAATTTTATCCATCTAGCTATTCAAGTTTTTGAGTTATAGTGTTTACATGAATGCGGACAGAGAGACAGACAGACTTCCCGTAGACGGATTTTATCCGAAAGTTGACAGAAACCTGCAACTTATGTGTAAATCACACATACCAAATTTTATCCCTGCATCTCTAATAATTTTCGAGTTATCTTGTTCACAGACACACAGACAGACATAATTCTAAAATTGTGTTTTTTGGACTCAGGGAGGTCTAAAACGTGGAGATTCGTCAAAATCTTGAGTTCGAATTTTTTGACAATTACAGTACTTTCTCTTTGTATACTTCGTATACGAGAAAGTAAAAATGGTGTATATTTTCGTATTTAAAAGAGATTCTTATACAAAGATTGCACCTATTCTCTATATGATGTATAAGCCTAAAAACAGTTTCCTACTTTCTGTTATTGTATTATTTCCTGAGGAAAGGGATTTAACATTATTCTGATTAACTTTAACGCGCTTTCTGTCATTCGAATTTAAGCGAAAATAATTACAGCGGAATTAGTTATTTCCTCTTTAGTCGTAAGCCTTTGATTATATTCTGTGTATAATAAACTGAATTTTTCTTCTAATTTTATTTTTTTCTGCTAAAATATCTGAAATATGAATATGTATGGAATTAAATGAATTACTTAAATGAATAAGAGTCACTCTAATTTGATAAAACGGGAATCTTATTAATATTTTAGGAAATATATATGAGTATGTATAGAATTAAATGAATTACTTAAATGAATAAGAGTCACTCTAATTTGATAAAACGGGAATCTTATCAATATTTTAGGAAATATATATGAGTATGTATAGAATTAAATGAATTACTTAAATGAATAAGAGGCACTCTAATTTGATAAAACGGGAATCTTATCAATATTTTAGGAAATATATATGAGTATGTATAGAATTAAATGAATTACTTAAATGAATAAGAGGCACTCTAATTTGATAAAACGGGAATCTTATCAATATTTTAGGAAATATATATGAGTATGTATAGAATTAAATGAATTACTTAAATGAATAAGAGCCACTCTAATTTGATAAAACGGGAATCTTATCAATATTTTAGGAAATATATATGAGTATGTATAGAATTAAATGAATTACTTAAATGAATAAAAATCACTCTAATTTGATAAAACGGGAATCTTATCAATATTTTAGGGAATAATATTTATAATGGAGTTTTAATATATTATCTAGTGATTTTTTGCAAAGGTGTTGAATTATTAATTTGTTACTAAAATGTATTCTTGTTTTCTGATATGAATTATTTACAAACAGGGATTACCCGGAAGAGATGGAATTCCTGGTACTACAACTGAATTTGCAGTCATCCCGGTGAGTCATAAACTATTGATTTCTATCATTTATTAGACGAAAAAGGCTAATTTCTGAAATTATTTCTATTTATCCAAGAAAAATATTCCTTCCAATTAAGTAAACATATTTTCAGCATTTAGTATTGACAATATGAAACTTCTAAAAAATACACAAATTTATGTATGAAATGTATTAAGATGATTTTGTGTGAATTTTCAAAAATGTTTATACATCTTTTTTTCATCTAAAGTTTCATGCAGAAATGAGGGAAGAAAAATTGGAAACATCTAAAATTAAATTAACTGCAAAAGTCGAAGCAACATCTGCGATTTTCTTCATTTGGTATTGATATAAGCAAGTTTAATTATTTTTATAAGTAATTAATTAAGGAATATTTAGTTAAAATTTCATTAAATATTTTGAAACCATATAATCAATCTTATACCATATGCCCTTTATCAATAATTATTAGTTCTTCCAATCTCTCTCTGTCTCTCTCTCTTTGAAATATATCTTTCAAACTTAATTCCATCGATTATTTCTCATTAAATATAAATTTTATAAACTTTTTAGCAAGTGCTCTGTAGAAGTGTATGTTTTCCATATGTCCTTTGTTTTTTTCAAGAATAAGCGTTTACAACATTTGAATTTTTAATATATTTTTTTAACTTTTTTGAATTGAGTGCCGTAATTACTATTTTATTTTAGTTTTTAAATGTTTACGGCTTTTAAATTCGTGTTATATAATTTTATTACTGATGTTCATTTTTTGTCATTGAAGTTTCTTCCGTAAATTTCCTTTAAATAAATATAAATAAATAAATAATTGTCTTGTAGCAGTTATATAAATACTTAAATAACATCTGAAGGAAATAAAGCGATGCATGTCTTAAAGAGACAACTGAAAGGTTAATAAATAATAATAATAACTAAATAACGGACTCTTCGTTGTTTCATCAAACAAACGTTCTGCAAATTTAAGAACTAATTTTTAAATCTTGCGTAAAATTTACGGCGAAAAGTTTTGAATTAAATCGTAAATAACATAGGCCAATTACTCATAAAATTCCAGTTATGAGCATTTTCTAAATTGAAGTTGCATCTTATTGTTACTTGAGAAGTCGTCAACACTACTGAGCTAACGCTATCATTATGAACAATTTTGAAGATTTCGTCATAAAAAATGGCTAAATTCTCTTAAAGATACAACTTAGAGATATAAAAAGAGAGGTTCGCAGTTTGAGCAAATACTGAACATATATTTCTTTTCTTTTGTCAGCATAAACTTAATAGCTTGTGAAGAGTTATTAAGTAATGTTACACACCATTCGCTCAGCTAACGCCCATAAACATAAATAGAATTACGAGGACTTGGCCTTTCTTCTTAGTTCCGAAATAATGTTTTATGATTTCGCGTTTATGTACCTTGGGGAATATCATTTTACGTGTTCACAGGTCTTTTATTGTATTCAGCTTTAGATGATCTTCGTAAAGATGGCAACCATAGTAGTTTTTATGGATTTTAATAAAAAAATATACCAGAAAAGTCCTGAGTGCAGATTTTTGAAGTTACGCCAGAAAAGAGTTTTTAAAGCAAACTGTTTCTGGGAAAGAATGTTGCAAATAGTTCCTTCACTGCTATTTTGTCATTAAGAACATACGCAGGTACTTCTCGCAGTCACTCATACATAAGATGAAGTTAAATCTCGGAAAATATGGGTTCAGCAATCAAATAATTTGTATTGTGAAACTCCTTATTAATGTCGGAAAAGAAATGGTCAGTGTATTATATGA
>BGPR01031869.1:0-17800 GCA_013235015.1 Araneus ventricosus | reverse complement strand
TTTCATTTCACATTTTATACTCTTTCATTTTTCGATTTATACTCTATCTACCACAGCGCTTTTGAACTTGCAGCTTTTAGCGCATTCATTGTGTATGTGATATATTTATATATTTTTCCATCTGTTACTATTCGCATTTTTGTCTTTACTCGGATTTATTTTCGATTCGTTTTTTTCATATCCTTTCGAATTTGATATGAATGTTTGTTATTTATTTTATTGTTTTTCTATTATGTTTTGCCTCTTTTATATATATATATATATATATATATATATATATATATATAAGCGCTACTTTATAGTTTGCTTAACCCTCTCATACGGAGCGAGGCGGTCCCGGGCGGTCTAAGAATTTTCCCTTATCAGCGAAGAAGGCCAGTCTGAGGAGGGTCCCTTCTTTTGAGGGGGTCCAATTATCCTTGCCTACCACAGCTTATTTCCGTGCGCCTTAAGGGAAGGTTATAGCAGGGGATGGGGATGTAAGGAAAATGACCACCCAGGTTGAGAGAGTCCAATTCATGTCGTTTCCTCTAAAAAGTCCCGGTTTATAATGATCTAGAAGAAAAAAGTCTCCTCAGGATTAAATAGTTAAATAGTATAAATTGTTAAGCTCTGTTAATTTTTAGTCATTTATCTTATTGTTCTTAACTGTTATGCTTAAGAAAAGATCAACTTAACAGTTTGTTTCGCTTTTATATTCTTACGCTCTGATAATTTTAGAAATTACATTGTTAGACATTTATTAATAATGACTTTCATTATTAAAAATGCATTTAACGCCAAATACCTAGATATAAAATAATCAAGAAGTATTCTTCATTTTAAACTATGAATTGAGATATTCAATGGATTCATATGGATCGGAAATAGCTTCCTAAATTTTAATATGATATCATTCTAAAATACACTGGCGGTTAAAATTAAAAGATAATCTGAAAAGTTTTGCTAATTGATGAAAGCTTTCAACTTTACCTTAGATGATGTTTAAAGATGGAATTATTTAAGAATGCAAAATTTAACCTATGTATTCAAAATAACAAATGAAATACAGAAATTAGGCGGCTGAAAACAATATGAAAATGTGAATATGATGCAAATAATTCCTTCAAATGAAGCTGATGTATTTGATTTCAGTTGTATCTTTAAAAAAATACTTATAATATTACCAATAGTTTTGAATAATAATTGTATCACAAAACCACTTACTTCGAATGTATTTATATGCTATACATCTTAAGGATGTATGTTAATGTAATGTTCATCTCTTGAATCATCATTTGAAAAACATCAACAAATGCTATATGTTAATCATTCTGAGAGAAACGTTTCTTTGCTTGCTATAATTTGGAGATCATTCTTTCGGTGCAGACAAATTCCAAACTTTATAAGTATAACTTACGGTGTTGCAATGCTGCTATCAAAATTTTAATTTCAATACAGAGAACTTCTGAACATTATTGTATATTGCATGACATTGTATTATTAATCTGATCCAACACTATTTCCATCGCATACTTTGTTTAAACCAATAGTAATATGTCAGAGAAAAATGCCCATAGCGAGGTTTGGCGCAATAACAATATGACGCATCATGTTAAAGGGTATGAAGTAATATATAACCGCATTAAAATATTATTATAATTACATATACCATGAATATTCCGTATAATGCTGCATAATTAAATAAATTAAAAAATATTAAAGAACTAATTATGGATCTGCGAAGAGCACAATAACAGCATCAGACTGTCATTTTTTAATATTATAAAATGAAGTTTTCTCTGAAGGAGTTAAGCCTTATGTTTTGGAATTCTTATCTTGATAAGGGTTTACTGATAGAGCAAACTCAAATTCACCGATAATTAACTATAGTCAGTTTTTTGAATGAGTATTTAAAAAGATGGTTGAGGGAGAGGATCTCCAGCGAAGGGGTTAATTTTCGTGATGTTTAAGTCACAGGGTAATTGCATGAGTTATCTAAAATATAATTTCACTTTCTGCTAGACATATTACTCTTCTATAACACTCTGAATTAATTCAAAAATTAAACTGGCATAGAACATTTGACACGCATTACATGAGTTTAAATAAACTATATTGCTCCTCTTTAGAAGAAAATATAGTTTCTTCGAAACGACCAGTGAAGTCAATTAATGTTCTACAAAGGGAACATCCGCCTTGTGTTGTACTTGTTGGAGGACAAGGAGTTTTTTCTCAAGAGAAAACAAATTAATGACAATATCGAGAATGTATTTTTACAGGAGATAAGAAGATATCCGGAAGATATTACCAAATTAACAAACCAAAAAGAATGCGACAGATTCAAAATAAAAAAAATTCAGGAAAAGATTTTCGTGATAAAAAAATTAAGCACCAAAAAAATTTATGAAATCAGTAAAGTGACTAAATTTTTAGGAATGAATATATACTCATGGACTTCTTTTAATTATTTTTTACCTCATTAAATACCAAGAAGTGTAATTATCGGTAAAGCGGTTAAAGGTTGGGTATTCTTTAGGTTGCAACAAAATGGAATATATTTCCTATCTTTGGTTCCTTGAATTCTTCCTACCAAGATTAAATTAAGAAACTTCTAATCACGAAAACCAAGAGCACATTTCTTTTTATTACAATTTTGCCTTCTCCTTGGGTTAGTGTAACTTTGAAGAAAAAACTGTGCTTCATTAAAACATGTGATATTCAATACTGCAAATCGTTTGACTGCGATTACTGTGAAAAAGAGCTTGAGGAAACAACATCCTCCCTTTTGCATCCATCAAGTTATTCATACGAATATCTCTTAATTTTTACTACTTAAGTAACTTTCAAGCTCCTTCATTTAATATTCAGAATTAAATATGATCTGCTCCCGAATATCTTTCTTAATTATTTCTCACCAAAGCAAAATTTATTCAATAGGAATATTAAGAAAAAGAAATATGATCTCCAGAAGAAAAAGAAGGTTATGGAACTATTTATGGGTTAGCTCACGGCAGTAAGTGATTTAATCATTTGCAGCTTATTTTATAGGTTTTTTAACTTTATTACGTAAAATATGTTTGAGGAAACTAGTCTGTATTATGTGCGGCACCTCTATTAATAATTAGAAAAGAAAATTAAGCATTTTTCTATAAACGAACATAATTACTGCAGTTTTGGGATTCTGGGATATACGAGATGATTAAATAAAAGAACTCAGCAAATAACCTGAAGTATTTATGATCAATTTGCATTTTTTACTGGATGTTTTTCAACAGATTATTTTTCCATCTGCGAAGTTCTTAATAATCATCAGGTAATTATGAATAAACTTTTGCTCACATGACTGCAATAAAATCACCAATGTAGTTAAAAAAGCTACGCGTGTATTTAAAAGAATACATGCTTCAGATAATTTAACTATTTGAAAGGACTTAATATTTTTATTTATGCTCTCTAGAAATTATTATTTTTTCATATTTGGCTTCAACCAAGATTGAACACTTAATGACTTTCATTTTGAAAAATTATTTTTATAGGAAGATGTGTTAGACAAATAAACTATTTTAATTGTATATTTGGTTCATGATGGAAAGATATAATAGTAGATCAGTTCCTATAAACTTTCAGTACTAAAAATATTATGATACTTATACTAGAAGATAAAATTAAATTATATGGCGATTTTTGGAAATGAAATATTAATTATGTGCCTTTTATAGCAAATGTATCGAATTAATTTATTTTAATATACTTTATTAATTTTCACATCTGTAGTCCCTTTCAAAAATTCCTATTTGTCGTCCATTTGGTTCATATATTATTTATGACATGGATAAATAATACTGAAAGTAATTTGAGTCCCGTTCGAGAGAGCTAAATAATTTAAATTCGGATTAAGGATATATGAATTCACAAAACAAACTCTTGAAACTGGAATTCTGAAAAATATTCAAGGAAATGTCTTTACCTCTTTACTTGTACTTTTATGTTATTATCTGTTTTTGATGGTAACACCTATGATTCCACTCGACCTTCTCAGGTCTTATTTTGCTCATTAATAACAAACAAAGTGACAATAGTTTCAGTCATCTGGTTAAAATATATGCAATTTTATTTATTTAAATAGTTTCAAAAAGAGAAAAAGTTTTATTCAATATTTGCGTTAATCTTAGAGCCATGTCTATAGAAAATTTGTCAGCATAAAAGAAGAGAGGTAAACTCATATATCTGAGAGAGAGAAAAAATCTAGAAAAAATCCTCCAAAATTCTTTTTAAAAGTGAATTTCAAAGTCTGATGTTTTCAAAATAAATACATATTTCCCATCAAAATTTTAAATCTTTTCAATAAAATTTCATGCAGAATAATATTTAGTATTATCAGATTTTCACATTTGTACAAGGGAATATACATTGAATAAAGCAAATTCGAAATTAAGAACTTTCTTTAACTACAAGTTTAAACATTTATTTACCGTTTCTGTTGATAATCTGACAGGACGAAATTAACTAATAAATTTATAATACATGTACTTAATTTATTCGCAATTGGAAACTTTTCCTGAATAGCAAAATTCTTCATTAACCAAAGGCAACAACAAATGTTCAACATTTTTTAATAGAAAGCATATTTCATTAACATTCCAGCGGGCGCGTCTGCGCAAATTTTACCACTAACGAGATTTTTCATGCCCTGTTCACGCATTCGGTATCTAAGCTGTCTGAAGGTCATTGCAATTCCTTCATGCGACACTTCTCTTCAGGATTAAATGGGTTAGTCCCACTTTCAAGATGATTTTATACTGTTTTATGATTCTGTCGTAAAAATTACGACCCTCACCAACTCGAATTTGAATTTTTTTCACGTCTTAACGTTTCAGATTGATAATTATATATCCAGTGCGTATTACAGCGATTCATATTTAATTTTACATTCTCAAAAATATTTAATATGTAATAAGCCTGCCAATAATCCACCAAACCGAAGAATTTCCATCAAAATCTTCAGTCTTATGAAAACACCTCACTACTCGAGCTTAAAAAATCTGATCATCGCTATATGACATTCCCATGTCTTTAAATCTAAATTATACATCACAACCTGAAAAAGCATGTGAACAGAAACCAGCATTAAGAAAAAGAGCTTGTGGTTTGTGTTTGAAAGAAATAAAACGATCATCAAAAATCAAGAAATATAGTAGGTGCGTACAATATGGTACACTATATTGTACGCAACTATAGTTACAATATAGTAAACTTGTGAGCGTCACTCTCTGGCAAAAGTGCAATGTTTCGAATGCAAGGATAATGATAAAAAGCTGAGAAGAAAATCTCTGTTTACATTCTTAATTGACATTATACTATTTTTTATTATATAATGCTTAATATCACTTTTAGAAAATAATAGTTTTAAATCTCATTTATCATATATATTATTTGATAGGATTCTTTCAAAACATGCATCACACTTTCTTTACGTGAACTAAAGCCTGAAACAAGAATCATTATTTTATTTTAAGAAGTCAGAAATTGAGAAATCCTACGCACATTGTTTTCTTTTTTATTTGTTATGAGATTCCCATCAACTCATATAAATAATAGTACTGGATAAATGTTTTACAATTTATTGTTACGTTAAAGATGCAAATTAATTATATTTCGGAAATTAAATTCTTTGATACTGGCTATATAACATTTGTTAGTTGATAATTCAAACATATAATTATTATGAATAAGATTATGTAAATGATTGTTTCAAATACACGCTATTGTAATATTCTGAATAGATTAAAATAATTTATTTCATGAAAATTATAGATAACCGGGGCAAACTAGTAAAAGCGTGAGGCATATAAAATAATAGTTATTGCGATTAAGTTAAGGAAACATATTCCAAACAACGCTTAAAAATTAAAGATTTATTGTAAATATGTTAAAAATTCCAATTCCCTTAGAGCGTTTCAACCAATCTTTCATGACTTGACGATTTTATTCCAATGTTCATATATTTGACAAAAAGTTATTTTCTAAATTTCAGTTAATAAAATATTCTTTTAATTATTTTATTTTTTATTGAAGTTGTACTATTAATTGATAATAATATTAATTGATATTTTATTGAAGTTGTAATAATAATTTTGAATTCTTTTATTGATTTTAGTAATAATTTATTAGAAATAAATTATCGCTCAGTTTTGCCGACACCAGCCTTTAGAATTATCGGGAAAATTACAAACACTTCATTATTCATTTATATGACAGTTAGCCCTGTAGGAGATCTACTTTGCTAAAGTATCGCGAATCAATTTACAGGATAATTAAGCGCAAAATGAGGCAACTTCTTGCTTAATGTAAGGCATATAACAGATAACAATTCCAGTGTCAAATATTTTTGTAATAACTTTTTTTTCTCTTTCAAAAGTTCTTTACATTTTATACAATGTAATACAAACCGTTTCCCTTGTTTCTATAAATATTTAATTGCGTGTTTTATACCATTTTAAAAGCCAATACATGCATATTATAATTATTATTTGTTATATTATTTTGCTTTTCGAAATCACTTTTTAAAATTTATATATCTTTCGAATTTTTCTAACCTATTTTCGAATCTATAAGCAAAACTTCAAAGATATTGTGCATATTAGGAAATATAACTAGTATGCTCGTTGTTTATATTTCTTTTTCTTTAATTTTTTTGTCAGGATGTTTAATTCAGCTAACATCCTGCTGGAGTACTCACATAATACACATGAAACGCTCCTCACCATTATAATGTAAGAATAAGCTGCCCATTTTCCAAGAGGAATAAGAAAATTACATCAGGGTTTAAGACAAAGAGCTGCTAGATATTAAATGATGTTCGGCGTTACGTTTTTCATTCGTCTCTGACTTGACTCTAATAGGAAGATTTCTGCACAAAATAACCAGAGGTATTAGGATTCTAAAACTGCCTCCCTTAAATGTCTATCACAGTTTGAAGTTTAAAAATATTTTGTTGAGATAGCCACGAATAAAGCGTTAAGCTTTAGATTCTTAATTGAACTAAACAGAGCATGTATTTAAAACAAGTACTGCTGGCTGCCAAACGTGGCTAATTATAAATAAACTGCGTTTAAAAAGTGAAAACGTTTGTCATAGACTTCTAAACTTAATTATCAAAACGATAGAATTATATAAAATTTTGAAATTAGAGAATATTCAACATTTATAATAATTTGTATTCGCAGTATTTAGAATAGTTGAATCCTGAACTGTGCATTATTATTTCCACCTTATTGATTAATTCAATGCACAATTTTAATGTTATTTTCCTTTCAAGGGAATAAAAGGATGGAATTTCTGCTTTACAAATTATTAAGTAACTCAACAATATCAACAAATTTATTATGAAATAAGATATAAATCTTATTGTTACAATAGAATTCACAATTCCAACCTAACTTTTAGCTTCATTTATAGGACGAGAATAAATCTATTTTAATGATTGATTGTTCATGGCGAATAATTCTATGTTGAATATAAGACAAAAGAAAAATGATTCGGTGAGAGCTTCCTGTGCTTCAGTATTTCATGATTGATGAAATAAACGTTGCTGATTATAAGTAAATGAATTCTAGAAACATTTCTAATCCGTCGAAAAATAAAAATGCATTAATATTGCAAATGCACCATTTCAATAATTTTTTAAAGAAAATATTTAATTGGGAGAATATTAGTAAGCTACTTTAAGCTACTTTAGAAACAGGCATAATTTTAAATGTATAAATTAAGAAAACTTAAGGCATTCTTGTTTAGAACGCCATATTCTGTACTGAACAGTATTTATATTATATATAAATGCGATTGAAATCTGCAATTTTTTATATTTAAGTTAAAATAACTACACATAGTTTACATCTAGTAAATTCTTTGGCAGATAGTTTATTATATTGTCATAGACAGTATAGCATTTAAAACAGAAATTTAAGAACAAAGAGAATTAGTTAACTGTTATTAATCTAAAAGAAATTTATTAATAAAGCAAAATGAACATTTAAAAAATGCCTCCGAGCAATTTAGTTATGAAATTTCATCCTGTTCACTCAGTTACTTTAAAGATCAAAAACAAGACAACCGTTCATTAAATCTGGGATCAATAAAATACCGAAGCAAATTATCTTGCCAGAATCATGTTTTTAAGAAATGCGTTTTGAAGGCATCCAGTGAAATCTAATGATCTTCCACACAGTAATTAAGTTAATTTTTCTGAAGGAAAAAAATGCGATATGATCGCCGTCATAGTCTTTAAATGGCTTTTAAACGTAATCGAGGGAAAAAAAAGCGGAGCAAAACAGCGAACAAGAAAGATAAAAAATAGCCAAGGTAACAAATTTCTCACTTTCGGATATTTTCTTCATATTAATTTATTTTGTTTCTTCTGGATCAGCAACAGCTGCAATTAGCAGAAGAATTTAACGCTAATTGTCGCAATCTTTTGACAAAAGAATTCTTGAGGCGCTCTCAGCTTTGGGAGAAATACTAAATTTTAGCGTTTTTTCATAGTATCTCTTGTATAAATAAGCCAGTATTTTTATCATTCCCTTATTTTATGTGTTCATATTATAAACTACGTCATTTCCTCTCTCTTTCTTGCACCAACCACGTATTATAGATGCAGTATTTGTCCCAAGATTTATTTCCTTATTGGTTTTTCTGTGGTACAAAAAATGTTTGTATATCTTAAGTGTAAGAGAAATATGCGGATATTTTAAAGAGTAAATTGAAGGAAATGTCTTCTTTATTGTCTACTAGAGTCTATGGTTATCGCTTTTAATACAAAAAGAATTTGTTGAATAATTTCATTGTCATTAAAGCAGATGCATTTTAAAAATAATTAGGTCTTTGTGAGTCACAACATATGTAGAAAAATTTGTTTTGGATAATTTAAGATATCGTATTTTTCATAGCATATTTGTATTTAGAAAATGATTTTACTAATGAAAATGAAATCCTCACCAATCATTGTTTTTATATAAATTCATATACTAAGTATAATGTTGAAAGCCCATTACTTTTTAATATTTCTACAGCCTTTAACATTAACTGACTTCTCGTTTAGAACGAAAAGATTTCCTTTAAATAATTGTTTTTACTGGTTCACTGAAAGCGTTAAGTTCCTCGTCTTTTAAAATACTGACTGGATTTGTTTTCATTGGCATTTAGTAATAAAAAAATTTACTAATACTTAAATAAACAGGAAATTCTAAATTAAAAAATCTTAGTAACTAAATTTACTAATAATAAAATCTTTCACATCTTATCACCTGTTGATTACAGAGATTTTTGTTCCTGAAATTAACATTTTAGGTTCAATGAATAATTAGATAAATGTTCTTAAATTTATAACCTGACGAATAGAGAAATAAATTTTAAGCCTCCTAAAACCTGTATAATATAAAGGTGTTGGTGCAATAGCAGATTTTTTAGGCATAAAAATTAATTCAAAATGGAGTTTTAATGCTACATAAAAAAGCACAACAATTTATGATGATACTCATTCTACTAAAGTTATTTAAGCATAAGGGAAAAGTCCAAAACTCTTTTTGGTGCAATGATCGGCATTTCTGTGAACTTTAGAAACAAAGTATGACTTTCGATAAATCATTGAAATTTAAGGAATTGTTTAAAAATCTCAATTTTTTCATTTTGATTCAATATTTTCAATTTAAGATCTTATATTTGTTAAATTTTCTATAATGCAACTATAGGAGAAAAGTACAATTTTTAATGCATTATGGGAAGAATCTGAACCATGAAGAAATTAAAATTTCTCCGATCACGGCTGATTTTCAAAAGCAGTCAGATTCAGAGCTTTAACTCATCAGTCAGTTATCGGTTGATTAACATAGTGCATGCATTGCTGCTTGTTGAAAAGGAATGATCTGTGTTTTTGGAATGATATCAAAGAATAAATAAAAGGATATTCGAGGGAGTTCGAAAATACAATGACGTGTAAGAAACATTACGGAAAGAGTGAAATTAACAGCAGTGCAAGAAACAATGAATTTTCTGAAAGCAATGTTTGATGGAAATCGGAAACTTGGAATGGACTTCCAAATTATAATTCATTCAATCAGCTTATAAAATTGAAGCATTAAATAGCTTTTTTTATATGGAATTTTTTTTCCACCAAGAAGAAAACGAAAGCATTAGTGAAATTATGAGAATGTGTTATTATGTTTTCAAATATGATCTGAAATTTTATAAAGAATTAAAACGATTTGTGAAGGTTTGTACAGTTTATTTTGATTGGCGTAACATTGTCAGCTGTCCAATGTAACAAAACTTACTGTAGTGAATTTATTTCAGAAATGATGTTTACGGAAATTTATATTATTTGTGTGATCAGATTTTATGCAAGATTTATTAAACATTCGTACATAAATACCTTATATTTATCAAAAAAAATTTAAAATTACTATGAATTGAAAATATCAGATAAGAAAACTCAAGTAATATTAATGAAAAATTCTTTGTGAAAGTTAGTTTTTTAACTGTTTTCGTGTTGTTAAAATGAGTGTATATTCTAATCCACAGCAACAACATATATAAGAAAGAACAATTTTTTTCAATTGATAAAACCACTTTGTTTTTTATTATTTTACAATATTTTTTTCATTTGATTGCGTATAGATACAGTAGATATATTTATTTTAAAATAGTATAATTAAAAATTAATTTCCAGTGGTCGAACATATTCGATAGGATAAAATATCTATTGTTAAATATGAAAATAAGATAAATAAATTAGATAACTAAAAACAGTTCCATCAGTCTTTTTAATATAAATCTTGTTCCGCCAAATAAGTCGCTTCTCGTTCGGTTCATATAAAAAGTTTATTTGAGATTTAAAGAAGAGAAATGCATTTTGTGAAATATAATGACATATCGTTTAGTAATTCAACTAAAAGTAGCTTAATAGAAATAAGTTTTTAAATACAGAGAATGCCAAACTGATGAAAATTTCTTGAGATCTATCGAAATGAAGAATAAATTTTACTCCCAATCGACGTAGGATATAAAGTGAAGCATAGTCGCCTCATCGACTTGGGTAAAACACAGAAGAAGAGAAAAGACATTTACCAGTAGAAAGATTATTGTAGAACACATTTTTAGCCAGGAATGGAGCAACGGAACGGAATCAAACTGAGGAAGTTTTTGATACAATTTGAACTTAATTTCCAGTGATCCAACATATTCGATACAATAAAATGGCTATTGTTAAATATGAAAATAAGATAAATAAATTAGATAACTTAAAACAATTTTTTCAGTCTTTTTGCTATGAATCTTGTTCTCCCAAATAGGTCGATCGGTTCTTAAAAAAGTTTCTTTAAGATTTAAAGAGAGGAAATGCATTTTGTAAAGTATAATGGCGTATCGTTCAGTAATTCAATAAAATGTAGCTTATTGCAGATGAGTTGTTAAATACAGCGATTGTCAAACTGAGAAAAATAAGTTGAGATCCATTGAACTGGAGAATAATTTCGACTCCCAATCGACAAAGGAAATGAAGTGAATCAGAAATGAAAACTGATTCCTACACCATTCTTCTAATTACAGAAAAAAGAGAAGAATGTGATAAGTGAGTATTATAACGTCGTAAGAGTTTTGAAAAGTTTTATATTAATATTCATGATCATTTCATTTCGATGACTTGAAATCGATTCCAACTAAATCCAATTGTGTACCTGATAGAATTAATAAATGTGAAAAAAAATCTATACCCGAATAGAGAATTGATTCCTGTTTCTCGCACATATAAGGTAACAAGTTGCTTTAGTCACCATTCTTTTACTTTATATTTTTTCAACCCCTTCATTTCGCAACTTTTAGAATCCTTGAAGAAGAGAACAGCTACGATTTGAAAAGGAACAACCTGATGCAGTTTCGCCGCTGCAAATTGAGTGAAACGCAGAAGAAGGAAAAAAATATTTGGCAGTGGGATGATTATTTCAGAACACATTTTTCGCTAGGAATGGATCAACGAAACGAAATAAAATTGAAGTCTTTGATTCGACATAAATGTTGAAAGAAATTAGAACTTCGTGAGAGAGAATATGATCTCTTCACTCAAGAATTTGAAACTTTCCGACAGAAGACAAAGTGAGCATGTTAAATCTTTCCCTCATTGTAAGCAAGTTAAATCTTTCGTATCGGGAGAAGTTTTTGTTTCCAATTCGCTGAATCTTTCTCATTTTACACACTTCTTTGTTAGTGCTTGTCACGTGAGATTGAGTATTTTAAGTTGTTAGTTTGATATCGAATATTAGTTTAATAACAAATAAAAATAACATATGGCCAATTTCCTGTTTTTGTAATACAGGCACTTATCAAAGGAAATAATTAAAGCGTAACAACGACTCCTAATGCAGACTTTGAGTCTAAATTATTTTCCGTTCCTAAAGTGACTCTTCAGACGCATTTTTATTTTGTCGATTGCTCTTGACTATTTCGATAAATATGCCTGTAGAAAGAGTTCCCTAGGTTTATTTGGAAATGAAATATTCTCACCCTGGCATATCGATTACAAAAATGTCAAACTAAAAATCGTAGTTTACGAGGTATCTAAATAATTGCAGTGATATATTTCAAATTTAACTTCATTGACATTTGGTTTATGTATTGAATGCTAATTGATTTCTTGAATTACTAGTTGCTTTTAATTCACTGAATTGTGTGTGCAGTTGTTACAAGAATCTGATCTGTTTTACTGATTTTACTGTGAATTTCAATAATTCAATTCATTAATCGAATTTACCGCCGAGTAAAGTAAAGGATTTTCATTTGATAGCGAGTTCTTCTTCATGTTTGGAGCGAAAATGGAGTATAGAAATTTTTCCATGAATTTTCTGATCGCAGTGGTCTGGGAGTTGCACTTCGGCTTGGCGATCAAAGTTGCTTAACACCACAGCATACCCCCGAACTCGGAGCCAGGACGGTTCCCTGTCGGTTGGTTGGATATGCGTGAGACTTTATTAAAAAAAACCAGATAAAAAAAATACAATTTCTGTAAAAAGATACAAAAAACAGGACATTTAAAACAAAAGAATATAATATATTTTTGAAGTTCAGTCTTTCAGATCGTTGTGTTGTTGAATTTGAGAGGGTTGTGCCCTGTGTATGGAAGAAGAGAGAATGAGTACATAGGGTTAGTTGGGTGTGTGGCTAGTTGTTGTCGCCATCTTTTGGAAATAAGAGTGTTTCGTTTTCCGCGATGAAGTGGATGAGTTTTCTGATTTTCGCTCTAGAATTGTTGTTGTTCATGAGTCTTTTCCACCAAAGTGTTTCTAGGTAAGCTGACGGTTTTGTTAGGTGGTATGACGTTGTAAACAGGCAACTTGTAGCATGGTGTAAGGGGTTTCCCAGCTTTCCGCAGCCACAGGAATCGCTGTTTCTGATGTTGAATCTTTTAAGATATGTTTAAAATGGGTCGTGGCCCGTGATGAACTTTATTTCTGGCCTTTGCCATGAAGTAAGAGTGGTCATGACTTTTGGCAAAACCTTATGAACGCTCCTTCCTGTTTCTCCATTGTCCCATTCTTTTTGCCAGCGGATGATGGACTCTTTTTGCAGCAGACTCTTGGTATGGTTTCTTGGCGCTGGGATGAATGTGGGGATTCCCTCCTTTGTTGCCTTCTTGGCTAGTACGTCCGCTGCATCATTACCGCTGTATCCGACGTGAGCCTTAATCCATCCAAGTTTAATATTTGTTGAATTTAGTAATATTTCCTGTGTTTGTTGAGCAATAGGGCTCTTGGTGTCAATTGAAGCAATTGAATGGAGGCTCGACTCGCTGTCTGACCATACCTTTATCTGTTGGTTGGCCTTGCTTGCCCAAATACAAGCCTCCTGTATAGCAAGAAGCTCTGCTTGGAAGAATGTGTTGAAGTAACTAAGTTGCGTCATACATTCGTATTTTGTTACGTCTTCTTCCATGACACAGAAGGCACTGCCTGTTTTGTCTTCTATCTTTGAACCGTCCTTTGTAAATATTGAGAACGGGTACTGGAAGGAATTACTTTTTTACAGATATTCTGTCTTCTAGTTGGAAAATTGCTGGGTGGAATTTGGTGGATGTTGTGCCGTCCTCGTAGTTATTGGGGTTGAAGTGGATATTGTTGTAATTAGATGTTTTGCGCAGTCTGGCTGTTGTGACGTAGACTGCTTCTTGTTTTGCTTTGATGTGGAGCGGTATGATCCCTTCTATAACCTGTAGTGCGGCTGTTGGAGTAGTGGAATATGCCCCTGTGATGTTTAGCAGAAACTTCCTCTGAATTGAGTTCAATAGCCCGGATTGTCTCGCTGATAGTGGATAGGCCCATGCTGCAGCTCCGTGAAGAATCATCCGCTCTGCCACTGTTTTATACAGCCTTCTCCTGAGGTCTTTGTTAAGTCCCCAGTTTGTCCCTGCTATTCTTGTGATTTTTTGGTGGAGGTTTGTTAGTTTAGTTTTCATGTTGATGAGATGATCGGCCCAATTTAGCTTGTTGTCAATTATTACTCCTAGGTATTTAAGGGAGGTAGATCTTTTAATTATTTGATTATCCCATTTTACTGGAGGACCACTTACTAAACTGCTGACGAGTATGGTGGTGGATTTGTCTGTAGATACCTTGAATTGGTATTTGTCAGTCCAGTGTTGGAATTTCGTGAGGGCTGCCTGAGCAGTAGCTTTTAGCTTTGCTCCTGTGGGTTCGCTAATTACGAAGATAAAGTCATCAGCGAAGGCTGGGATACGAGATGGAGATCAACAAATGTCCATCCTGTATGTGGATCTCGTGCCGTCATGGTTCAAACGTCATAAGTGTGGCGTTGAAAAAAAGTAGCGGTGTCATTCTCCTCAGCCAAGTTTAATTCAATAGTGCGAGAGAAGTTGCTATATATGCAATTTTATAGTTTCAAAGCATCGCGTTTTCCAAACATCGCGTTAATCTGTGACTTGATCTTAGAATTTTGGGTATCTAATAGAATTCAATAGTATATGATTTATTTTTATATAATATTGGATATCACTAATCTACTTTTACGGGTTTTTGAGTACCTTGAATGTATTATGTAGGTATTTATAAAATTCTGCCCTCTTTGTTTTGGCTTATTTTTAAAAATAAACTTATATTCACATTTCCTTTTAAATGATATCTAGTTAGTTTAAAGAGTAGTCACTGCTATCCGGCTACTAGAGAGTATACAAAATCCTTCGTATCATTTTTAGCGAAACAATCCCAGGTTTTCGTTAAAAAACCTTATTTGAAAACTACTGGCGATTTTATCAAAAGCCTTTTCCCGGGTTTTTTATCCGTTAAGATGATTTAGGTATTTCGATGCCTCCCCAAGGAAGTACTTAAACGCTTGTTTAATATTCTTAATGTTATTATATTTGCAGGTCATTACGTATTTACTTAAGAGGTAAATTTAAGAGGCATTTATTATAAAATGTATCATTATGCAAGAAATGAATCAGCACGTCATTTAAGAAGAAATTATCATAGAACATTGTAAAACTATTGAAAGGATAGATATTTATTATTCAACTCATTTTTTGAATCAAGTAACTGCCAATTTAAATTTAATGAAATTCATTTCATTAAATTTAAAGTGGTGGATTGCTGATAATTTTTGAAATTCTTCATTTCACGTATTAGTTTCTTTATGGTCTTGACATAACATGAAATCGTCATTGTTAATTCAGCAAAATTTTTTGCAGGTTTTCTCTAATAAATAATGCATACATATAGCCACTACATGAAAAAAGAAACAATTTCCCTATAAAAAAACATTAAATAAAATCAGAACTTTTTTATTTATTGCTTTATATTCGTCTTGTTCCTGAAGTTGTTAATCGTCCCTGAATCGTCTGCTTTTAAACCCTTTTTAGTGTTCTCCAAATATTCTGTAAAAGTTTTTCGTCTGTATTCTTGTTCGTGATTTGTTTAATGCCCTACCCAGATAACATGCACAGTTTCGGCAAGTGTTATTTTTCTTGATATTAGCTTTTCATGACAAATTTTACGCGGCAACTTTGCAGCGAACTTCCTGCCAAGTAACGAAGCAAAATCTGTCACTATCTTTGCAATGCAATTTTTCATTAAATTTGACAAGGCACACTTACACACAATGATCTGGATACAGTATATATCTGGTTTTAATCTTTGTCTCTGTTTTAAGGAACATTCGATTTTTAATAGCATCTCCTAGAACGCCCTTACTTTTATTTTTCGATAAATAAATGATAATTTGAAAAAAAAAACTGACTAGGTCTTTTTCTAAAAAAAAATTACTTTTGAAAAATTATTTATCTTTTTACTAAATATAGAACTCGCACTTTAAACAAAACTATGTTTAGCCTTTTCTCTTAATGTGGAAATTTTAACGTTCATAAACCAAATTAAACCTAAAAAACAGTCAATGTTTGTTGAAAAATAATAACTTACTTTGTTTCCCATATGTCATAATTTATTCAACTAGCAAAACGTAGTTATTAGCAAAATTCGCTCTCTCTTTGACTTCAAATCATATTCTCAACTCAAAATTTTAAAAAATAATGAAATCAAGAACACAGTTTAAAATTAAACGTGCAGATGCGCGAAGTATTAGCGCAATCTATGTTGGGTAAACTTTGTCTCGCTGGCTGAGTGGCTAAGGCGCCAGGCTAGGAAGCTAGTTGTCGGGGGTTTGAATCCTAGATTCGTCGGCGTACTCTGTTTCTTCGACTGGTTTGCAATGAGTTTGCCGCTACAAGTTTGCTGGAAGTTCGACGCGTGGTGACTTCGTCGTTTGCGTTAGCTCGCGGCAATAAAACATGTTGCAAACAAAAATTGCTACATGGGTAGCAGCTATGTTGATGTGATATAAAGATAAATATTTGTGAAACGTGGAGATATATTTGCCGAATGTGTCTTAAATACAGTGTAATTATTACAGATAAAAAGGCATATTTTAAATCTTACACATACTAGTTTGGAATTTTTCATATAAGAAAATAACCATCTTGTGTGGGATTTGTTAGAATTTATTAATCGTTTTTATTAGAAAATGTTTGGTTTTAAATTTATCGAATGAAAAATGCACGGGTTTATATATATATATATCATAGCAATTCAGTTCATTCGCATATGCATACCACTGAACAATAAAAATATATAATTCTCTTACATTTGTGAATTGTTTGTAATTATTTTGAATGTTAAAACACGTTAAAATTTGTTCAGATATCACTTTCCAAAGTTGTCGGGTAAAGAGATTCAAAATTACAAAATAAGAAATCAATGATTTAACTCCACTTCACTTCAATGTAATAAATACTGTAAAAAATTTCCGAACTTTTTGAGGTTAAAAAATTTGCAAACTAAGCATAACATCAAAGCAGTGTTCATCGATTTCATTTCATTATAAAGTATACATTTTTAGCTTAGTAATTTACAGGAACAGGAGTTGACGCTCTCATGATTGGAATAAAAGCTCTTAAAATAATTGGCATATCCACATGATAGAATACCCTGAAAGTGGCAATAGTATACTTATTATGTTAAGCTATATGAATTGTAAACTATACTGACTACTATCCCGTTCAAGACACGAAAATATTTAGCTTGTAGTTAGATAGAGGACATCGATGAAACGTGTAATAGAGCTGAAAGTTTATTCAATAAGCAGAGTTTAAGAGGAATTGAAATTCGAATTCGCGTCCTTAAAGACTCAAACAGGAGCAGATGATTCTCTGTGCGGGCTCATATAAACTAGAAAATAAATTTAACATTGAATGACTAAATTGAATTTG
>BGPR01031867.1:0-17803 GCA_013235015.1 Araneus ventricosus | reverse complement strand
GTCAAAAGGCTTATATTCAATGTGATATAAATCATTCCTTTTCTGATGTTGAATTGGGATTTGTTCTCTCACTTCAACTACATACGATGCATCTGAAGAAGAAAAAAAAATTAGACTAACATTTCCTGACTTGTTTTATATGAACTGTAAATTTACAGATGTATGAAGGTCTACGTACCAATTTCACCATAAACAATTGCCTCTTTCTCATCTGTAGTGGCGACAATACTTCCCCTAAAAATATTTTTATACGAAATAAAAAAATTATTCAACATGTTAAAAAATGGATTAAGGATTTTAGTTTACAAAGGCATTAATAATAAATACAGGTGTCCATGATGAAGAAATCAGTCCAATCCACTACGAATATGCAGATAATTTATAAACAATGGAGCTTAAGTCCGCTTGGACAAGTAGAGGCTATCAGATCCTCCAGCTCTTACAGTTACCAACAGATATCAAGAAAATACAAACAGAATTTGAATACAATAAATAAGAATTATGAATTTTAAGAATTTAGAAAACATATAACAACTCTAAATATATAGAATACTTGAAATGCATAAGTAGTAAGGAATTAAGAATAAAAAGATAAACAGAAATGATAGCAATATAAAATAATATAAACAGAATAAAAAATTATAATAAGATCCAACATAATTTATAAATGTATAAGTAATGTATTTGGAGTATCAAAGTATCAATTAGGAATGTATTCGAAGTATCAAATTAACATACAGCTACTGTTCAGCAATGGATTCCGAGACCACCACTTTTGGACAGAAAGGGGTGTCAGGCAATGAGTCATATAAGCGCGTTTCCGGAGTTCTTTTTTAGATCACGCTCAATTCGGATTTTTCGGATTTAATTTCGGAGGGCTTGAACAGCAATGTCGGGGTGTTTATGCTTGGTTAAAATTGCTGTGTCACAGCAATTAAGCTTATGCGGCAAATATATTCAGCAATTGCTGCATAAATAAAAAAGGTAGGAATAAAGTTATCTCTCATATAAATTAAGGCTGTTTTCGCGAAAAAATGAAGCGAAGGGCTCCATCGAACACATCTTTTGGGGTAGAAAAAATTTGCTGATGATTACAAGATTTCATATGATTGTTATAGAAATATTATTCTACAATTAGTTGAAAGCCGTTTCTGTATAAAAATTATACGAAGGTCAAAATTAATATTCAAAGATGGATACAATTAATAATTACGAATGTATATTTCTTTTTGGAAAAAAACGTTTAACTACTTTGAAACTCTGTGGAGATCTACAAAGTACTTTTTTCTCAATATATTGCAGTATTTTGTTTGCATTGATACTTCATTATGATTATAAACCGAATAAATATATTTAAATCATTAAAATACCCCTTTTGTTCGCTAGGGGGCGTTGCATCTGATTCAGTCGGATCAGTGAAGAAGTGAAATTTTCAGGTTTGGCGGTTTTTTCACTTGCCGGTTTTGTCCCTACTAGATTTTCTTTCGCCAATTTAAAATATAGAAACCCTGTTTAACCACATGGGGTCAACGCTGAAAAGGGACTTGCGTTTTTCTGGGATGTGTATGCTTGAGAGTAATTGATCCTGGTTTCATTGTTGTAAATTATTTAAATAAAATAAAAATTTTAATATACCACGTTCTTAAAACGGACTAAAAAGTAAAAAATAATTTCTTCTAGCCCCATACAGATTTAAAACGAAAAACGTGGGGCGCATGCAATAGATAATTGATGCATAAGTAGTTTATTTCTGTCACAAACAATTTTTTGGCAATGGAAATTATATGAACTGTTGTGTGAGTTTTCTCAACGACAGCTACTCCCTACACTCCTTACTATTAAATATTGCATGAGCCCATTATTTTCTTAAAATTTTATTTTTAAAAAATAAATTTAAATTTTTTAAAAATTGAAAACAAAAATTTATTTAACCTCATATTAACAACATTTATGCCAAAATTCATGATGATATTCCTTTGGTATCGTTAAGAAAACAAATATTTTCATTTTGAATATTTGTTATAGTCCAATAAACCAAGGGTTTGAAAAAAAATTAAATCATATAGTTTCGAAAATCGTGAACACATGTTCGTGAGAGACTCCTGATGAACATACTTTAAGTCCCCGGTTCTAAGGGGGGAAAGCTCGCGCCGCCATCTTGGATTTCATCCCCCTTTTTTGGTTTTTCTTGAATATCTCGAAAACTATTTAGTTTTCAAATTACAGTTGATTTATCAAATTAAAGAGGTCAAAATTCCCTACAAATACATGTTTTATTGCTCTTCTAGCTTTAATAGTTTCTGAGATAATGTGTCTAAAAGTTTGTCACCATCTTCGATTTCATACCCCTTCTTTTAGTCTTTTTTGAATATCTCAAAAACTATTCAACTTTTCAATTACATATAATAAAAAAAATTAATGATCATATAATTCCCTACAAACACATGCGTTTATTTATCTTCTAGCTTTAATAGTTTCTGAAATATCCAAGAAAAACTAAAAGGGGGATGAAATACAAGATGGCGGCAAACTGTGATACCCATTATATGGGAAACTATTCAAGCTAGAAGTAAAATAAAAGCATGTTATTTCTAGGAAATTTTACCCTCTCTAAGTTGTTAAGTCAATTGTAATTTGGAAACTGATGGCTTTTCGAGATATTCAAGAAAAACTAAAAAGGGGTGATGAAATCCAAGATGGCGGAGCGAGCTCTCCCCCCCAGGGCCGGGGACTTTTAAGTATGTTCATCAGGAGCCCCTCACAAACATATGTATCATTTTTCAAAACTATATGATTTATTGTTTTTTCAAACCCTTCGTTGACTAAACTATAATACAAATATTGAAGATTTTTCCCCCCCTTATAAAGATAACAAGGGAATGCGATCACGAAATTTGCCATAAATGTTGCTAATATGAGGTTAAATAAATAAAAAAAATTTCAATTTTTTTAAAATTAAAATTTATTTTTAAAAAAATAATTTGGTCATGTTATATATTTTATGAAACACCATAAAAAACTAAACGAAATGACACAGGTTTCAGCTCTCTAGGTCAAATAGTTCTTGGGTTGCAATCATTTAAAGATTATGAAATTTTCAAAATTTCAAAGATCATAACTCGGACACAAGTCATTCAAATAATATAAAAATTTGTATTTTTCTTCTAGAGTACTAGTACTACTTCTGAGCAAAAAATCAACACAATCTAAAGACATGATGTCTTGGCCATTGGTTTATTTGACTTTTAATTACCCCAACTACATTATCTAGATACCCTCAATTACTGAGAAGAGAAATGCCTACATCAAAATAAAAGTTTTACAAATATGAAGAGTACATTGAATATAAAAAGAGAATAATTTCACAGAAACTGTCAGCTGTAAAACATATGTTGACTGTGTCGTGTACACAATTGTGCGAGATACAGAAGAAAAAAAATGATACAAATTATTCCCAAACTCAATTGAATTATGGTTTGTTTAGGGTTTATGGCACAAGAGCCTGTTCATAGGCTATGCTGCGCCAAACATGTGTTTATTTTTTTCTAAGGTTAATCCAGAACGAAATTCCTGGAGTTTCAATGGAATATTCAAATAAAATGAGACAGGTAATCACTGACAAATTAGCAGTTAATAATTGAACTATGGTAATTGAATTTGAAGTATCAGATTGTTTCAAAAGCAAATTGAACATGTGTGACATAAGATTGAAATACGCATTTACTGTTGTTTCATCTTTATTGTATTTTTTGCACATGGTTCATAGTTCCCTTCTATGAGGTAAAAATCTGTAGCTTTGAACCCATTCTTTTGAAATGAATGTTTGTCTTCTGATTGTAGATGTGCGAGAGTACATTAAAAAAAAACTGTACACAAGCAAACTAAATTAAATGCCAAAAGTGAATTATTTTATTTTAAGTGCATTTATGCAGTAAGATGCGTATGTATTGTGATCAAAAATTAATGTTAACATATGAGTATTTATAATATGATATTCATGAAAAGACACGAGTTCATGCACAAACAAAAAATGGTGCAAACAATTTATCCGCAATGTACTTTTAAACTGAAGATTTTTGCCAAACTGGACTCATACTGAAACTATTTTCAGATTATTTCACAATATAAAAAAGATGTAGAGTCACATTACTTTTATTAATATATAGCCAAACTTAAAAAGTCTAGTAGATCAGAAAGTGCAAATTATAAAAAACACAGAAATTCAGCAATAGAATGATTTTTTAAGCATTCATTAAAACATCAAAGAATTTTTTTTTAATAATTGATAAAAAAACATTAATTACAAGTAATAAAAACTTTTTACTGTATGAAATATTCCATGTTAGTTGAATATCATCTGAAATGACGGTTTAATATTATGCAAAATTCATGTGCATTGTGACCATTGATTACAACCATTTACTGAAGTAAGTGTTATTTACTTCTTCAGTATCATATTTAACAAACTATTACAGAAGTTCAAGACATTACACTTCTATAAAAATTTTTGACTCTTTTCAAGACAGCAAATTATGTTTTATTATTTTAGGTAAAAAAAATTGAAACACAAAGGATTGAGAAATATAAATAACCAATTTAAGAATATATATTTCGAAGCTAATAATTTTTCAAAATATATTGTCATCAAAATACAGTCAGTTGCTAGTAATATAAAATTTAAACAGGTTATTGAATTCTTGTTACTTTTACTTGAAAACTGCGTTGAAGATTCATAACATTTTAGATATTCTGTTATAACAAAAATTACACTTTTTGGACTCCAATACCATATTTTGATTGAATTAAATTTATGGAAATAATAAGTAATTGAGTCAAAATCGTTGCAAATTTAACAAATGGGAAAGGAACACTGATTAAAGCCTTTACGCCTTCTGTTGAATTTAAAGAAGCTAATTTTTTGACACATCAGAAATATTATTTTCAAATTTAAATTAGACAGATAGATTTGAATGCTGCATTCTATTTAATAAAACTATGAATGTAGTGCTAGTATCTGAAAATATTTCAAATTTTTATGAAATTTACATGATTTTAAATTTTAATCATAAAATATCATTCATTATTATTAGTCTTATTTGAAATATCATTTTAATGATATTTTAAATAAGATTTACCTTACTGTTTATAAAAACTTTTCAAAATGAGCCAGTTCATTAGAGAATTTGTTTTCATAGTGAATTTTTTTCCTCCCGACAACAAATAAAATTGTATTGAGGCTTATTTCTTCGTCATATTAAGGTTCATGTCTCGTACAACTTTGAGTAGCCTTGCATCTCTGATAGCAATTAACTTTCCCACAGTAACACAAACCAGAATCATTAATCCTTTCAATCTTTAATGAAAATTTTCACTGTTCAGGGATCTACCGTAGTGGCCAGATTAAGATAAAAGACGGGAGGCAGCACATGACCAGTCCAGTGGGAGCTCGTCAGCTTAGAAACAAGCAGGGCTACAAAAGTTGTATAGACCTAAGTTGCAGGAATTTTGTGCTGATTATTTTGGTATTTAAAGATGATATACTAAAAATTGATAGTTTTTGAGTTATAAGCAAAAAATGTTTTCATGTTTTCTGGCTAAAACTAAAATTCCAATAAAAGTTTTCGGTGGTAAGCCTCAGATTCATAATCAGCACCCCAAAAAACATAATGGAGCAAAAAATCGCAAAACCTCCAGAATTTGATTTTAAAAAAAAAAACTACTTAATGACTAGACTACTGAGAAAAGACGGAAAAAGGCCAAAATGAGAAAATTGCGCCGATGGAGATCTGTGGAAAATGCAGCTCAAGGACATCTAATTTCACCGGAAGAAAGGGTTGCTTTTTTCTCCCGAGTGAGGCTCCGTGTTGCTCAATGAGCGAATTTAGGATGTTTAGGAGGGGTAAAACTCTCTGCAGCTCTGGTCTGTCGCTCTCTTAATTCTTGATTGATTTTCCGTCCTTTTTTTCATGTTTTATAATAATTTCAGGGGGACCCCAGCTCTGCAGCTCTAATGGACGAGCTGCCACTGTAAGTGTCTAACAAAAGTGTGAAAAGGAAATTAATATAAATCGGTATTGGCTAGTTTCACATTTCCACAGCGGCAAATTATTCGAAAAGGCTCACTGAATGCAAATGGCTCTCTGGAAATGGAAAAGTTTTACTAAATGAACTGAACTATAGTACTAATAACAACTGAATTATTTAATAATCATTGAGGTGCAAGCTTTGTAGAAGATTTTTTTAAAATAACGAATTGGTTTCTTCCTTATTTCGGGAAGTTCTGATAGGGTTGAATTTATCCATCCCTAATCGATTAAATACAAGTCTATCTGAACTATGTTTTTATATCTGGTTGAAAGGAAATTAATTTTAAGAGTGTCTTGTATAATTTAAGTCATCATGATATTTTTTTCAAAAAACTCTTTCATTTCGGGGCCCCACGCAAGCGCCTGTTCAAAGTACTTTCTCATATGGACAATTTCTCAAAATGGACAAGTGGTTGAAAACTGGAACTCTTAAGAGATCGGCACCTAGAACTGAAATTCGAACTACCGATTTGGCAGCTATGGAAATATCTGTGGATCAGCAAGATGATAATCATGAAGTGCAAAGGCCGACTGATTGGCCTGTTCAGGTAAGTTATAAAATTGATTTTGTTAAAAAAAAAATCAAAGCATCAGTGCGCCTCCAAAAAAGAGGAAATATTCTAATTAATACTTAAAATATGGATTTTCCGTCATGGGTGATGAAGATTGTCCAAAACCACTCTGCGGTGTTTGCGGAGAGATATTGTCAAATGGCAGCATGAAACCATCTTTACTAATGCGCCATTTAGAAACAAAACATCCATCTTAAAAGCAAAAAAATATTAGTTTTTTCCAACGACTATCCAACAGCCCTAATTTAAATTCTTGTTTAATATCCACAAACAAAGGAAATGAGGCTGCATTTGAGGCATCATACAGAATACATTATCATATTGCTAAAAGTGGAAAAAATCATACTATCGCTCTAAACTTGGTGTTTCCGTGTATCAAGGATACGGTTGAACGCATGTTCGGTGAAGACCATGTCCAAAATATCAAAAAATATTCCTTTGTCTAACAGCACAGTTTCTCGGAGAATTAAGGGCAAGTCTATTGACACTGAAGCTACTAAAAATGAAAGAATAAAAAAGAGCCCCTTCTTTTCAATACAGGTGGATGAAAGCACTGATGTTTCCGATCTGTCGATTTTTCTTGTTATTGCAAGATATTTTAATGTTGACGAACTTGAAGAAAACCTCTTATTGTGTTATCGTCTCACTAAAAGATGTACTGGCGAGGACATATTTAATGGTATTCAGGGTTATTTCTGTGAAAACAAAATAGATTGGGCTAAGTGCTGTGGTGTTTGCACAGATGGTAGAAAATCTATCTCTAACTGTTATGAAGGTTCACGTAGTCGTATCAAAATAGTCGCTCCTCAAGTAGCTTGGATCCATTGCTGCATCCTCAAAGTTTAGCAGGGAAACCTTTGCCAGAGTCATTGAAAGAAGTACTCAATCAATCTGTCAAATTTGTAAATTTCATTAAGGCTAATTCAAATAACAGCCGATTGTTCAAATCTTTGTGTGGAGACATAGGCACCTACACTACGTTAGTTTTGCACATAGAAGTGAGATGGCTTTCGCGAGGAAATGTACTCACAAAATTGTTTGAACTGAGACATGAAATTCATATGTTTTTTAAAGACCACCCTTTTATGTTGAGCTCTAAATTTTATGAAAGTGAATGGTTGCAGCAGCTTGCGTACTTATCTGACATTTTTTCATAAATAAATAAACTTGCAGAACCATTCCATAACCATTTTAAGGTAACTGACAAAATCGAGTCTATGATTAAGAAGTTGAGTTTTGGGGAATCCTGTATCAGAAAAAAAACAGTAATGAAGTTTTTGAGACACTTTACAGCTTTCTATCTGAGGACGTATTTAAAATAACAAAAAAAGTAAAAACTAGTATAATAGCACATTTAAAAAGGATTTAAATTGTCATTCAGACAATATTTTCCGAACCACATTGATGCAGATATGTAGATTTTAAATCCATTCAAAGAAGCGTTTTTTCAAAAAGCTGAAAAATTAACAATTTCTGAAAAATAATTAATTGAACTTCCCACTGATTCTTCATTAGAATCTGAATTTAAAAAAGAAATTCGATTGACTTCTGGGTAGCAATTAAATAAGAGTACCAAGAACATCGGTGTTAAAGCGATAAAATATTTAATGCCTTTCACGAACACAGAACTTATGGAAAGAGCATTCTCGTCTTATTGGTATATTAAGAATAAATACTGAAATAAGCCTGACGCAGCTCCAGACATGAGATTATATCTTTCTTCATTTTAACCCAATTTTATAAAACTCAGCTCCATGAAACAAGCTCAAGTATCGCACTGAAATTTTCTTGCACTTGAATAACAGATTATTGCTAAGTGTAATTTTTAGCTAACCTTATAAGTTAATGTGAAATTATTACAATACTGTTTTTATTTGTTTTGTCGTTTAACTAATACTATTGTAAAAATGGAATAAAATATAAAATTAAAAATAAGTCCTGCAGATCTATTAATTCGAGTTATCTGACTCTTAAGCTTATCTAAGCAATTAACATTATTGTTAAAACCTTTTATGCATAGACGGATGTTTGGGGGAGGGGTATGACAGTAGGCGGTACGCGAAAATGAAAAGACTGATCAAGGGGTACGCGAGGGAAAAAAGGTTGAGAACCCCTGTTCTATACAAAGGATATTCTTATTAAACATCACTGGGGCATACTCAACTACTTCAACAGCTGCCCTACAAGTTATAGAAGGCATTCTGCCTCTCCACATAAAATCCGAAATAGAATCGATTCAAGTTTCTGTTGGTCGCCTCAAAAAGAACCGTTCAAGAACAATCCTCTACGAAATCGATTTTCAACATCCACAATCACCGCTCCAAATTCAGCCAGCCGACTTTCACTTGGACAGTAGGATTTCACTCGATGACCAACTTCCTCTCTCTGATGTTGAAATCTTTACAGACGGTTTAAAATTGGATGCTGAAGCAAGTTGCGCCTTTTGTGTCTTTTAAGGTAATACTCAAATACAGTAAAAGCTTAACTAACCGGCATGCCCGGGAAACGCCGATTTCCGGATACCTGAAAAGTCCGGATAGTTGAGTGTGACGAGAAAAATGGAGGGGGGGATCTTTTTAAGATTTTTTCGGCTAAATAATTTGTTTTGGTAATTTTGAAATGGGAATTATAATTTTTAAGAATACTTCTGTATCTTCCATAACATTGTATTTACAAAACATATTATGAAGATTTTAATTTAACATTGATGATAAAAAAAAGTGTAATCTGTAGCCGAATTTTTACCATAAAGTATATAGATTGTAAAAATATAAGCATATAAAAAATAGCTGACGAAACTGAAAAATAGTCTACTCAGCAAGAATAATAAAACTCTTTTAAGTGATCTAAGCAAATCCCAGACTGAATATCAAAACTAATTATCTTTAAAAAATCGAAAGGGTTATTGCGCAATACGCGGGCCTCCAATTTTCCCGCACGTGATATTACGTAATCGGAATCAACATCTGCTGATATTCGGAGATTAAATAAATAAAGGAAAAGAAAGACTTACCAATCTGGAGTAACCCTCCCCATGAACTTTTTTTTTTTAACCGAGTCTGTCCCTTTACCTTTTTTTCTTGTCGATTTCGTTTTCAGGTCTCGTTTTCCGACGGAAGGTGAGGAGTTTTTCTTTTGGTTCTCACTTTTGCTTTTGAGCCCCCCGCGGGCCGCCCGCCGGCAAAACAAATCAGTGTACATCACAGTATTGTATATTGCTTTTTTTTTCCTTCTACGCCCCTCCGTGCGGAGCGGACGTTGCATTCCAGAAATAAATTGACAGCGTGAATGGAACGGCGCGCGGATGTAAAATTTTTAGAAAAACTCATTTTTAATTTTTCCGGTTAGTTGAGCTTTCCGGATACTTGAATGCCGAATAATCGAGAATTTACTGTACATTAATGGATGGCCATGCTCCAATCTTTCAAGCCGAATTACTAGCATAAAACAAAGCAACAGAATGGGCTAACTCTAATAGAATCCAGGCAACAATATGGATCGACAGCAAATCAGGTCTACAAGCATTATCCTCTTTCCAATCCAGACTAAAACTAGTTCAAGACACACAATTTGAAATTCTCAAAAATCCCTCTCTAAAATTAGGCTGAGTTAAAGCTCATGCTGGCGTTTTTGGAAACGAAATGGCGGACCAACTTGACAAAAATGCAACAAAAAATGGCGACTTCCATAACATCTCAGCTCCAAAAAGTCACCTGAAGAACATTCTTCACAAAATAGCAATCAATAAATGGCAACATGAATGGACCACTGGTGAAACTGGCAGACCAGTATTCAACATCATTCCGAAGGTCTCAACAAACCCAGCATCTTGGTAAAGCAAACAAATATTATTTGCAACAGGGCATGGCCCATTTCCAAATTACCTAAAAAGGTTTAAACTCCCTAACTCAAATCTATGTGCCTGTTGGGAAATAGGAACGACCTTCCATTTTGCGACGTTTTGTCACCTAACAACTTCGTTCCACTTCACTAAACCAAGAGAAGATTTAATGTCTATTTGGTGGCAAAATCTACTAGACAATAAGTTATCAAGGCTAAAAATCAGCAGACTAATGTCTTTTCTAATAGAACATGAAGACCTTAATAAATTCCAGCAAGACCAAAACAATGTTACAAATTCTGACTCTTGCTCGGACTCAGAAACAATCTCTCTCCACCCCCCAACAAGACTAACAAAGACCCAATCATCCTTGAATTCAAAAGTTTAAATTTACTTCAGAAATGACTCAAGACTCTTGATTTTATAAGCTTTTATTCAGCTTGACTGTCGTGTCCTCAAATATTGAGATCGATTTCTTACACACTTCTAAAAATAAGTCAATCAGAATAAAAACAAAAATACAATCTTATAAAATAATTTCAGGGGGGGGGGAATGCAGCTCTTATGAACTGGACCCAATATATTATACCATCTTCTATCAACTCTGCGCCAAAATTAGAAACAAATGTTGAATTTCAGACACAGTGGCTGAAAAGCAAAGATCTGTTTTGAAGGAATCAACTCTTGCGCTATTGTGCGACAAAATTTAACAAAGAACTAGCTGATCCCGTTCAGAACATCTGGTCACCGTTGTCCGCATTTTTTAACCGAACACTATGCAAGCCCGTAGTTAATGAGAGGGGTTATGGTTCATTGGGGCCGCAAACCCCGTAAATCTGACAGATATGGCTTGATGAAAATGGGAATTATACCTGTTAGTTAATGTATGAATCAAATGAAGAGGATTTATAAATACTCCGGAAGTCGCCTACTTAAACTATTTTGACGTTGTAATGAACGTTCTCTGGCTTGACTATAACCCATCTGCTTCATTTCTAACTGATCGCTTTTGGATAATTTCATCCAAAGTTTCATTATATTGAACTCTACGTCTTAAACTCATTTTTTGGGAGAAAGAGTTATTTTGCATCAGAACGAATATATCAGCTGGAAACCTGAAAGATAACCGCTGCAATAGCGAGAGTGCTGAGGCCGGAGCAATGACGAACTGGGGTTAAGGACAAGTCTCCTTCCAGAGCTAAACCATAATTCTTGATTTTATTTAAAAATCATTACAACTGTTTATTCTTAATCTCCCCTTTTTAAAAATAATACAAAAACCGTGACAACATTGCTTTTTGGCCTGACAGGTTCGCAAATTTTTCCACTTTTGTAGTCATTCCACTCGTACTTGTAGCGTTGACGAGGTCGAAAATATTTTTTGACTAGTTTTTTTTTAAATTATCGAAAGTATTATAGCGTTCTTTGTAATTCTTATTGTCAGATGAGTAAAGTCTAAAGTTAAAGTGTTTTGGCTTATATAAGCCATGAGTTTTGACATTCGTCACGGCGATACAAAGTTTTTACGTCATCAGCCCCTTCCAGGCCCAACTCCTGGATTCGCCACTGGGCCTGAGTCCTAGTAGCCAATCACCTGGCCACGGCCCGACCTCTCTCGAAGGAGATACTTACTATCACTGATGGGGAATCAGTGCCCCGCCATTACTATACTCCCTGAAGAAGCAAGTCCCCGTTTATTTTCCCGGCGGCAACTCATATCAGTGTACTCGCGGTGCCCCCGGGGGATACAAGGACGAATATAATAACCGGCTGTTCCTATGAAGTTATGCCTAACATGGCGAAGGTTACTGGTTTTGTTTTGTAAGAAAACCGATCGTTGCCACCAGCAAAAGAAAAATTATCCCCTTTTTTGTGCCACGTAACTTATAACGTTTTATATATATGTAATAACTTAACGTTATAATAATTTTAAAAACGCTTCTTAACTTTTAATTAATAAAATTATTTCTACTTAAGCTCTAGTATAAAAATAACTGCCACTGTAACTGGAAGAAGTCCGGATTCAACCGGCTTCCAGCGTAAGGGAATTTCCACGTTTCTCCGTATAAAAACCCACCGTGATGTTGTAACGGCCCCTTTTTCACCATGTAATTCCTTTCCGTAAAAACACTGCCTTTGCGCGTAAGTTTCATTCATGGCCATGGAGTGGAATTTGCTTCTTAAGATATTATTATAACTATTAAGTTCATATTATGTACATTATCATATTTAAAATGGATAAATAGGGTGACTGAAATAAAGTATTGATTGGATCACGACTGTCTCTTATTCTCAAGATGTGGCGTTTCAACTTTTACCTACGAAACATCATTATATATATAGACTTCTAGTATCATTTTCAGTTATTGAAATAGAGCACGGGAAATTATGAGTAGATCCAAAGAATTGTAAAAATATAAATGAGAAGCAATGATTCAAATAGCGTATGAAATAAAATGCCTTTTACTTGATAATGCTGTTTGCTCAAGGCAAAAGCAAGTATTTTTTATTGGGGCTGTTAACCCTTATGTTATCTTTATTGTTGTACAGAATACTACTTACTACATCTGATGTCAAGAGTTATTCAAAAGCATTCTAACAACACATAAAATAAATTTTATTATATCTTATAATCTATATTTACATATTATTAGTTATAGGGATAAGGGACTGCTCAGCTCAATACCAGTTAGCAGTCAGAATTCAGGATCCTGGTCCTGGGGGGGCTGGGGCATTAAGAATTTTTACATCATAGTGATGAAGTCGTCAAACCTTATGGCTTATGTAAACCAAAACTCTTTTAACGTTACACACTTTCATCACCTGACGATAAGAATCATAAATAATACTACAATTAGGGATTGCAATCCGGAAAACCGGATCCGGCAATATTAGACGTCTACCGGATCCGGTAAATTAAAAAAATACATGAAACCGATTTCTTGAAAAAAATACTCGCGTTGCTGCATGAGTAGGTACTTAAATGCGTGGCGCGTACGAGTCGTTCGATGCTGACTCACCTGCTACCACACTCCGCGCCTGGCTATGATAGAAAGGCCTCTTCTGGCTATGATAGAAAGATTTCATAAGCTGAAAGTGTTTATAGATAAAGTTTTGATTGATATAGGATCTGACACAAAATTTAGCGACCTAGAATGGTCGAAAATAAAAGACCTGATTGACAGTTTGCAGCCATTTAAGTTGGCTGTAGAGGCACTATGCAGAAGAGATTCGACCCTGTTAACTGCTGAAACAACACTAAAGTTTATTTTAGAGAAGTTGCTTACTCAAGACGCAGTGTTAAGTGCTGAATTTCCTGAGGCACTGCGTGTGAGGATAAAAGAACGCCGCACTAGTAACAGGAATATTAATATACTTACAGAATCAAATATATATATATATGACGATGATACAAGACGAGCTGATGTTACATTTACTATGCCGAAAAAAAAGTTGTATGACTAGAAATGAAAAATATCTTAGAAAGAGTTATTCAAGATGATAGCTTTAACTCTCTGAACCCGGCTAGAGTAAGAATTCCAGTACCTCAAAAACTAAAGTAAATTTTCGTTCACGAAAACAGAATGAACCTTCCTTTCTTTACAGAAATTCCAGGAGTACGACACTCAAGTGTGGGAGATCAATTGTACACAAAGAAAGGAACAACTTTTCTCCCGTAAAATTCTCTCAGGCGCCCGAAACCGCCTGAGTCCGGTCTCTATTGAATGGGGCGATTTGAGGAGGATCAGGGCTCATAGGGTTAACGAAAACGTAGATAATATAGTAGAAAATAACTTAGATTCATCGTCATTGAAAAATGATTTGACATTACAGAAAGAATTACAAATGCAAATCCAGCAAGATATGAAAACCTATAACATAAATACCAAAAAAGAGAAAGATTTTGAGAAAATATTAAAAAAGGAAATGACTGCATATGAAAGTGAAGGAGTTCGGGGAAGATACTTGTCTTCTATTCATGAGTATTTGTTGACAATAAAACCGACAAGTGTAGAAGCAGAAAGGGCCTTCTCGACCGCTGGTTATATTTGTAGCTGTGTAAGAAGTCGATTGGCAGTTGACACAATTAACACTATTTGTTTCCTAAGATCTTTTTTTCAAAACCAAAAGCGATTTTTTTTAATAATTGTTTCACTTAAAATAATAATTTAAAGTAAGTATATTAAAAAATAAGAAGCTTTAAACTCGTTGTTTTGATAATTGTATCATTAATTAAACATATTCATGATGACTGATCGTAATTCTAAGAATAAGACTGCTTGGCATGCCTAAATTGCCTAATTATTATGATCTCAGTTGATAAGCTTGATTTAGTTAGATTTAATATAAGTTACTTACATAATGTAACGTAAGTTACATTACAAAATATCTTTCATGTCATTTTTGAAATCTAGTAAGTGAGACTGAACTTAACCGTCCGTCATTATTTAATTATTACTAAACTAATATAACAATTACAATTTAACTAGTTACATTATACTAAATTTTTATTATTGATTCAAACGTAAATGTTGATTATTTATAACAGTGTAAATAAAGTTGATTTCATAAGAAATAAACGTTTTTTTATAAACTTTGTAATTCACTCACCTGATCAACCTTTATCAGTTGATTTTGGAATGAAAAGGCCCACCGGATTGAAATTGGTGCCGGATTGCAATCCCTAACTACAATGTTTTCGATAATTTAATAAAAATACAATGAAATAACTAGCCGAAAAATGTTTTCGGCCGCATCAACGCTACAACTACAAGTGGATTGACTAGAAAAGTAGGAAAATTTTCGAGCCTGTCAAGCCAGAAAGCAATGTTGCCATGATTTTATTATTTTTTTAAAAATGAAAATTAAGAAAAAACAGTTGCAGGGATTTTAAATAAAATCAAGAATTTTATTTTAGCTCTGGGGGGGGAGCTGCAACCCGATAGCCCCCCCGGATTCGCCACTGCTAGTTAGTAATTAAAAATCATTGCCAGTAGCATTTACTATCAGTAACAATGATGTATCGGTAGTATTATCAGCCGTAAAAATCATGGAAAGCAGAAATAAAATCAGATATCATGTCTGTTGCTTTCGATAAAAAAAAAAGAGCTGACGCGCTTGCAAGGGTTATTTTATCTTATTCAATTTCAAGGACGTCATGTCATACGTCGTGACTACCCTTATCTTGCAATTTCAATTGATGACTGTTCACTATTTGTCGCAAATCATGAGCACGAAAATTTCTGCAGGTCTCAACTGTCAACCGCGAATTTTCAGATTATACGAGATAAAACGGGTTTTTGTTTTAGATGTATTGACCTCGTTTTAAAGCTGCACGGGTGCTATTTTATGATGGACATCGTCATTTTGAGCCGCGGTCAGATGACGAGGACGACACCCGAGCTGAGACTCAATTCCATAACTTCCGCACCACACCAGCGAGAGGACGTTTGACCACTACGAATGATTTCATTTGCAACAGGCCCACATACACGGTAGATCTTCAGTGGAATAGAATTTCGAACCTGGAGCCCTCCGGCCTGAAGCCGAGACCTTACCACTGGTACTTGCACACAGTCACATTTGCGGTAAGTAATTAAGCAGTGTCCTTTGCGCTCAAGTGTTGGAAAGGTTGCAGTATTGTAAACTTTATCGATGTCTATATGATTAGGCGTGGCTTTGGCGCATTGAAAACCTTCGACATATGGCAATCAATCAATGCCAGTGTCAGAATGACATTTCGTGTCCCTGATGACGCAAAGATGCTCCCGTGGGAACAGCTGCGGACCTTAATAACTGTTATTTTCAAACAAGCGGCTAATACCGATGTAATTTAAATTAAACAATAAATAATCGATATAAATGAATCGTAATGTTAAATAAATTGAAAATACATGAATAAGATGAAAAAAAAATCGACGGAAGGCTGTCTCTGGCCGCTGGGATTGAGGGAAGTAGATTTACTTACATAACTCTACTTTAACTTTCTGTTACTAAAGTAGCATATGTGACTATTAACTCTATAGTCTATAGTGACTATTAGTCTAGCGTGACTATGTGACTCTATCTATGTAAAATTCTTCGTGATTTTCACCTAGTTTGAACTCGACTGTGACTAAACCGTAATTACGAATTCTAAGTTATTTTTGCAATCTTCAATGTTTATCTTCCTCTCTTAAATGAAACTTAAACCAACTCTCTATGTTATTTGGTTGCGGAGCTATAAGCGTTTAACTTTAGCACGAAATTCGACGTAATTCAACAATTCTTGAGTAACTAGAAAATCACACGTCATGTTATGACGAGTGCACACTGCCTCTTCTTTCGAGAGATTTCCCGCCAAATTTGAAGGGTTTTTTTGTCGTGAGAAATGTTTAACATTGATTGAAGTGTGCGTGCGTGCGTGTGTGTGTTTTATGACTGGAAATATTTTTTTTATTTACATATTTTTTGAACAACATTCCGTGCGAAGTATTTTTCGTTCTTTAACAATTTTTCTTCTACTTCAGATGTCTTTGTGTAAATTTTAACGTTGCCAAAAAATATTATCAAATTATATCATCACGACTGCAATAAATAATCAGATGCATCATGGCGTTCAAACTATGTCACATGCATGTTATACCATTGACGTAATTTACTGCTTTCTATTCAAAAACGGAAATTAATTTGAAATATATGATTGATATAATTTAATATTTCGCTGGAATTATTGATTATAACGAGATAAATTTTATAAAAATCGATAGCAAATTTTATTTCACTATTTTAGAGCTATTAAATTTGAAATTAGAACGACAATTACTTTTTAAATTTAAAATAACTGAAATTTAGGTGCGCTAAGAAGGAAATGATGCTGTTTAACGTCTCGCAGTGATATGGCGTGAATTTTATTGTTGGTGACGTCAAAGAGTTACCGGATCAGGGAGAGACAGATTTGGGCTATTATATAAGTAATATTTCGTTCGATCGATGAATGAATTGCCTTAGTCTGCGCGCGCATCGTCGCTGTGACGTCATAAAAAGTTTTCGTGATTCTCACCAAATTTACAGCTCGACTGCGACTAAACCGCAATTCCAAATTCCAAAATTCTTTTTGCAATCTTCAATGTCCACCTTTCTCTGTTAAATGAAACTAAAACCAACTCACTATGTTATTTGGTTGAAGAGCTATAAGCGTTTAACTTTAGCGCGAAAAGCGTCAGAATTTTTTCCTTTCCCGACACACCATTAGACCACCATGGAGAGATGCAAGTGTACGTGAAAAGAAATTGCTTCTCAACAAAATTGATTCAAAAAGGAAC
>BGPR01031866.1:0-17803 GCA_013235015.1 Araneus ventricosus | reverse complement strand
GGCCAGTTCAATTCGCTCTCTGGCAAAAGCATGTACGCTTTCCAAACATACCTCCAAATTTTTCATGTATTTATTCGGCGAGGAAGGCGTTTCACTCGGTCGTCCAAAAAGAATATCACAGGGCAATCGTAGCGTTCGACTAAAAAGCATTTCCGCTGGAGACAATCCGGTAACCTCATGTTCCGCGCTCATATAAGCCAAGAGAAAGAGTGTCAAATGTGTATCCCAATCTGTCTGGTTCCTCGAAACAAATAAAGACAGATGATTTAAAATCGTTCGATTAAATCTCTCGACCATGCCATCGGACTCGGGATGCAACGCGGTAGTTCGCGTTTTCAGAATTCCCAAAGGCTTGCAAGGCTGAGTAAAGAGGGCAGAATTAAAATTTGTACCTTGATCAGAATGCAATATCATAGGCACGACATAACAGGAAACCCAGCTTCGTACGAGTTCTTCATCTACAGTCGAGGGTTCCTGATCTGGGATGGGAATTGCTTCAGGCCACTTGGTAAAATAATCCATTAAAACTATTATTTATCTATTGCCTTTTGTTGTTACTGGAAAAGGTCCTAGGAGCCAGGAAGCCATTGTTTCGAATGGTGCGACCACATTATAGCGCTGCAAGCGACCTTTAGTCTTTGTTTTAAGTCCTTTTCGGGCTCCACAAGCATGACATTCTCTACACCATTTTTCAACGTCGGCACGAAGTCGATCCAAATAAAATCGCTCTCGCGTTTTGCTTAAAGTTTTCATGAATCCAAAATGCCCTCCACTTGCGCTGTCATTAGTCTCTCGCAGAACTTCAGGAATTCTACTCTTTGGGTGAATTAGTTGCCATCGACAGGAGCTTCCATCATTACTTTCCCACTTGCGGTAAAAAACATCGTCCTTAAGATGAAAGGAGTCCCAAAGAGATCAATATCGCTTTTTTGCAGGACTCTCCGTAGCGATTTCTTGCCAAGATGGTCGATCCGTCGAATTTAATTTCTTCTCCAGAATTGGCTTAATAACAGGATCTTCTAGCTGCGCCTTTTGGATCACAAATGAAGACCAGGGATATACAGATGTCGTTGTTAAAACTTTTACGTAAGTATCTGTCTCTATTCCTAACTTTTTCTCGGTATTAGTGCAATGTTTGCAGCTTTCTTTACAAGATCTTCGAGAAAGGGCATCTGCATTTCCGTGAGAGGTCCCTTCGCGATGCTGGATTTCGAAATGATACGCCTGAAGTCTTTGGATCCAGCGAGCTATCTGGCCTTCAGGTTCCTTAAAATTCAAAAGCCATCTTAAGGAAGCTTGATCAGTCAGCAGAAGAAATTTCTGTCCATAGAGGTAGTGATGGAAATGCTCAACAGATTTGACAATGGCAAGTAATTATTTACGTGTGACAGAATAATTTCTTTCTGGCTTACCCAAGCTCTTACTGAAGCGATGGCACATTCCTCGGTTCCAATATTCTGGGACAGCACGGCTCCTATTCCTTCATTACTTGCATCCCTATCCAAAATGAAATCTTTGTCAATCCGGGGTAGTTAAAAATAGGAGAAGACGTCAAAGCCTGCTTTAGACTATTGAAAGATTTCTCATATTCGTGTGTCCAACTAAAGTCTGATATAGTTTTAATTAATTTATGTAGAGGCCTTGCTATTGTGGAGAAATTTTTCACAAAACGACGATAATAGGTGCACATTCCAAGGAGACTTCGGAGGTCATATACTGTGTCTAGACGAGGCCAATGAACTACTGTCTTAATTTTTCTGGATCGATTTTAACTCCTTCTGCTGAAATAACATGTCCGAGGTAAGCAACCTACTTTTGAAAGAACCTACATTTCTTAGGGCTTAACTTAAGGTTGGCTTTTTGTAGTCTCTAGAATACTTTACGAAGGTTATTTAGATGCTTTTCAAATGTTCGTCCGACTATTATAATGTCATCTAGATACACTAAGCAGGCTTCAGACGATAGTCAACGTAGTACTGTCTACATTAGTCTTACAAATGTAGCTGGGACATTACACAGTCCGAAAAGCATTTCCTTAAATTGCCAAAGTCCTTGTCCGGTGGTGCAGGCTGACTTTTCTCTATCTTCAGGTCGGACCTCAATTTACAAGTATCAACTTTTCAAATCCAGTGTCGTAAGCCATTGACTTCCATTCAAAGCATCCAGGGTGTCGTCTATTCGTGGTAGGGAATAACTGTCCTTTTTCGTAATTTCGTTCAGTTTCCTACAGTCAGCGCAGAATCGTGTTGATCCATCTTTCTTTTTAACAAGCACAATAGTCGAAGCCCAAGGGCGTGATGATTCCTCAATTATTCCGTTGTCAACTATTTCTTTACCTAGATGATCTGCTTCTTCTTTCCTTACAAGAGGCAAACGTCTTCGGTATTGCTTGATTGGTGGATGGTCACCTGTATTAATTCTATGTTGTGTCATATTGCAGCGGCCTACATCAGCATCACAGGTCGAAAACAAGTTCTGAAATTCTTTAAGTAGCTTCCTTACTGTCGCCATAACAGCTCCTTTGTCCAGAATCTTGGGTTTATTGTTCAATTTCATAACTCTAATGGGGATGGCTTTCCTTTACAAATCAACGAGTTCGGCCGCCACAAGAACACCTTTCTAGGAGTCTTGGCTAGGAAAGTTCGTTACGGCATATCTGAACTGTCCAGGAACTTCGGGAACTCCCTGGATAAGATATTCGGATCTCTCTGGTATTATAGTTCCCTTTTTTGCCAGTACGGAGCACGACGTTGAATGCTGTACACTGGCAAAAAGCAGAGGAATTTCCTCTCCTCCTGTCTGTATCTCGTTCTTCTCCAGACAGGTATCGGTGATATCAGCTACGTAGATTCTGTGATGAAATTTTCTTGGCCCACATTTAATTGATGCATCCAGTTTGCCCCTTATTTCTGATTTTTCACCGATAGCGGTCTTTGAAGAAATGTTAGGAGCCGTGTAAATAAGCTGTTCCTTCAACTTTTGTGCATTCAAATTTGTTATCTCTTTTTCTACTCGTATGATCCTCTGTCTCGATTGATCTGACGTGTCTGGATGTCTTAGAAACAGTTCTCGCAGCCTCACATTTCATACTATAAGCCAGAGATGATTTCAGATCTTTTGCATCCATCAATCTGGTTGAATGTTGCGTGTCTTTGTCTCTGATGGCGTCGACGAAGTACTGGGCTGCTAAACTTTCCCGAACATCCAGAGGCACTCGGCGTTGGCCTGGCTCATTAGTCGTTCCACATCGGCTGCCAATTCTTTAAGGCTTTCTCCTGGCTTCTATCGTCTTGTTTTCAGTTCAGTTCTATAAAATTGCGTCAGGCGGCTGTCTCCAAATCTGGATTCCAAGGCCTTCTCGATGGTCGTTTGATCTTTCAACTTATCAGATGGAATTCCTTGAAGAACCTCCGCCGCTGATCCTCGGAGCGATGCCACAAGTTTACTGGCTTTTACAAAATCCGTCCATCCAATTGCAGAGCTCACAACGTCAAACTGAGTCTTAAAGACTGTCCATGATGTTTGTCCGTCAAATGTCAAGGATTTTACTGTCGGTCTGGGATGCATGAATTCTGGACTTGACGAGAAACTGAATGGTCTATCCTCAAGTTCGCTGAGCCTCCTCTCAATGTCGCCGATCTTCCCTTGAACTTTTTGCTCCACTTCCTCAATCTTCCATTTAACTTCGCTCTTCACGTCCTCGATCTTCATATGAACTTTTTCCTCTACTTTATCAACCTTCCTCTGGAACTGGCCCTTTACTTCGTCAATCATTCCTTTCATTTCTTCTTGTCCTTTCTCCAATCACTCTTGTCCGGATCACAACTCTTGTTCCAGTCTCTCTTGTCCGGATCGCATTTCTTAACGTCCGAATCGCATCTCTTCCTGTCCAGCTCCCATTTTCCATTCCAATCCGTCTTCTGCAACCCTCATCTCTTCCTGTAATGCCTTCATCTCTGCCATCATGGCAAACAGATTTCCAAATTGTCCATAGATCTGGTCAAAGATCCGGTCTCTGACATTCACAGGAAAATCAAAATATCTCTCTTCGGACACCAAATGTGACAAAATCGTCTTGTGGGTGTACGAGAATGCAGTCCAATAAGCAGGATTAAAAAAGTAAAGCTCTTTATTTTACAAGTATTCTAAGCAAAGAAACGTAGCACAGGTATTAAAACAGCGCTTGTAAAAATTCACAACAAATATTACCATTAAATCTCAACACAACGCTCAAAGGCTTCTTCTAGATCACAAGCTTGCTTGCTGATCAAAATCCAACTAACTCTTCTTGGCTTGAGAGCTTGCTTTTATACTTTTTCAACAGGAAGTGATTTCATTATGTAAGAAGTGACGTAATATCCAGAAAGTTCATGAAACCAGTAGAAATAGGTTGACAGTTCGAGGTCTTTCTAGAAAATTCCTTTTGTCTCCAAGGTCGCCAAATTATCGCCAAGATTAGCATTTCAGCGAAACAACTTCATAGCTTTGTAACACTATTGTTTCATGTACCAGATGTAGTATAGGCAAATTAAAATTGGAGGCGGAAATAATTATTATAAAGCTAATTATTTCTAAATTAGGTTCTATTTGTTCCCCGGTACTTCCCCAAAACATTCTGCTTGGGCAACAAGCTCAAATTTTGAGTAAACGTCCACCATCTTTGATTTTCCCCAAAACGCCATAACTCAGCAATGGACAATCATAGAGAGGTGCTGTTTGTGTCAAACATTTCTGTTTTCGAAGAAGAGCTCATTACTGCAATAAAAAGTCCGAAATAGAGAGTTATTATAATTTTATTAACTTAAAACAGGTTTGAAAACATATAAGATCAGAATTTTTCACAAAAGAATGAATTTGCTTAGAAACTTATAACTTGATGAAATTCATTAAAAATGTAAAACTAACCCGCATAAATAAACAGGTAGTGTTTAATATGTCTGACAAATTTGTATCTTTGATTAAAGTCTTCTTTGTTTTGTGTTTCTCTCTTTGAGGCGCAGTACGCTTAACTTGGACATGATCCTCGGTATCGCAGATGGACTGATTTAGAGTGATGAATATGACCAACTGCGTGGAGGTGAACTAACATGCGTTGGACGGAGTATACATGAAGATTCCCGTCGCCTGTTCTTTCCGCTTTCATGAAGTTATGCATTATAGAAACTGACTTAAAATACTGCAGCCATAATTTTGCTGTAAGTATTATTTCTTTTAGTGTCTTCATTAAGCGGGATGCAACCCTCAGTAAGGGTTTGACTTTTGATGGAGAATATTATTCGGTCGAAAACAAGTTTATCACCTCGTTTTGAATTCCCTCGAGAGTTAGAACCGATTAAATAACCGAATTAAACGACCGATAGAATCAGAACCGATTAAAAATCCGTCTTTCTCACAATACTCCAAAGTCAAATGAGCCATTGCTGCTTGAGAAAGCGAATGAACTCGTAATATTCGTGCATAATTATGTCCATTAGCCATGTGGACAACAGAGTTCTTAGCAAATACCTCATACCACATTTCTTCGAGGAAAATGTCACCGCACCCATGTAACTCATAAGTAGAAGAAATCCACCTAATATTATTATTACCTTAGACAGCTCATCAATTTCGTCAGCATGAGAAACTATATCAATGGCTTTAATGGAAAGCGGCAGATCAAATGTCACAATGCACCTTTGTTGCCGTTTCTTGCATTCTTCAGCCGCAAAACGAAGACAAGTGTTAATTGAGGTGGGGTTAGAAGGTTAAAGATTGACAAAGGGGAAGAGTATCATTGCTGACATATTGTAACATCTTTTTCCTGCCGCAGGCTCCATGAAACCACTCCATATCTTATGAGGTTCTTCATCTGACTTGGAACCTGCCATCTAAATCCGGTGTTATTTCGTTCCGATTTCGGCATCCATCAGCAGCAATTTCAGGGTGATGACGTCTTCCATTACCAGGCGATTCAGTCCATGGTTATTAGGCCAGTCGTAAGTAAATATTGGGATTAATCCAACAAACTATTATCGTTGTTATAATTTTCAGTCGTGGTATGCAAGAACTTGTCTGAACAGCTGAAGAAGGAGTCAAACATTGCACTCCTCCCATCACATGAAAAATTCTATGCACATCCACAGTTCGAGTGTTGTGATCTACATTTTCTAAGACAAACTCAATATACCCTGAACTTCACTTGAAATGTTCAATATCACGGAAGTTTCATACTGACTGATCTCGCTGTAGGAAATTAACTAGCTTAAACTATGCATCAGGTTAATTAGATGTCTTCAACGGAAATGCATTCCAAAACAGAAGCTTCTGACACCAACAGCATCTCTCTATGATTGTCCATTGCTGATTTATGGCCTTTTGGAGGAAATCCAAGATGGCGGGTGTTTACTCAAAATTTAGGGGTGTTGCCCAAGTACGATTTTATGGGATTTTTCTGAGAAAGTACGGAGGGACTTAAAGACCCTTTTTCAGAAAAATTCAATTTATAATAATTATTTCAGTATCGAGCCAAATTTCGGTCTAAATTACCTATACTAATGCGCAGAATGAAATTTTAAACGGATTTCAGTATTACATCCTTTAATGCGTTAACCTTGAAACATCTTGCCCATGTTTCAAATTACAATTCATTCTATTATCCTTCTTTTAATTTCAAAGTTGAATGTCAATCTACTATTTCAAATGATATTAAATAAAATACCTCAGGTGCATTTATGCGTGTTCCAACAAGATAATTCTTTCAAACCTTTCATCAAGAAAGTAATTATTGTAAATTAAGTTCGCATGAAAGTTTGAAAATTGACGATTTCTTTGAGGAAATAGGTATAATTCACTGGAATAGACATAAATATATTTTATTAGAAATTAATCTAGACAGTATTCAAACTGAATGCAGGTAATTCGCGTTAGGTTAAAAAGTCATTGCAAATGTAATTGCATGCGTCCGTCAACATGTGATTGCCTTTTGTGGTTGTCTTTTCTCTCCTGCAAGATTCACAATCATTAATAAATTAAATCGATACGACTCACTTAATATTTATCACGTGGGCGTGAATTGATTCTATTTTACAACAAAAATTATTTAATGGTCAAATATTTAGAATTCGCAGGGTTCTGATTATCGACTTCCCAATTTGGTTCGCAATGCAGGTACTGTATAGATATGCGTAAACTTTCAAGTTCACAATTTCCCAAGTCTTTCTGATCCTATATGCTCAGCGTATGCGATCGGGACGTTTAAAAGCGAATTAAATTAGGATGAATTCCTTAAAATCTATTTCATGCTTAGAGAAATTATTTACAAAACAAAATTCTGTAGATATTGTTGTTTCATTCAATCAGGGTGAAATTCAAATACTTCGAACCTATTTCTCCAGAAGAGTTATTCTGTTGCTATGAACAGAAACTTTTTGAATCAGTCACGTACTACACATTGATTAGTCTGTTACTGATTCATAGTATTTTTATAATTAGATTGCTTTCATTCGTATGACTAGCAATTATTCGACAGACTCAACTTTTCAGACCATGTTCGATTAAACTAAGCAAGTTAATTTAATTCGATCCAACTCTACTCCGTGGTTATTTCTCCATAAATTCACAGGAAATGTTAAAAGCACTGTATACATGTGTACTGTGTACAACATGCTGTTGGTGAGTGCTGGGGAATCAAATAAATAAAAATATGCACCGTGAAACGGGGTTACTTTGCACTCTCTGAAGTGACTTCGCACCAGTGCAAAATTTGTGTAAAAAGGGAAATAGAGATCAACTGATTAAGGGTACGGGTTGAGTTTTTTCCTAACTTCTTGGGAACACTGACTAGTGTATTTCATTCCTGAAACGTATATAACCTTCATTTAGGAGGTCCCAGAACGAAAAGACAATGAGCCAATTCTTCAGCGGAAATGTTAGTGCTAAAACATCTCTCTCTGGTGATGAAAGCATAACATTTTTGAAGGCAAGTGCTTTTAAATGTTAAAGGCAATAAGCCTAGCTTTCATTTTGTTGCTTTGAATGCCAATAATATTTGTCAGTAAAGTTATAATTAATTTTTTTCTGACCCCGTAACTTTGCACCGAAATGAAGGGATTCTTTGCACCATGGAAATTTGTGAAAAACAGCAACCCCAACAGTTTTTTTAATTTATTTTTGTATTAAATAGTAATAAGAATAGTGTTTTCTTAAGCTTCATATATACCCAGAGTGTATAAAAGGAAGTTATTTATTTGTAAGCATATGGAGTTCTCTCGAGAGACCTTAGAAGCTAGATTTAACGAGATTTCGCAAGTTTAGGGTATTTTTAAAGAGGCAGAAACTTTTTTGGGTACCCTAAGTGAACAGTTTCTTACAAAGGAAAGCTAATTCATATAATTATACATGGAAATCCCCTGTTTTCTCCAATGAGAAGGAAACGACCGTTGCAACTTGTAGTCTAATTCAGTGACTTTGGTTTTCCTGTCAATAATTTTGATCCTAAAATGATAATAAACGTTTATCTTACTAAGAATGTGCGGTAACAAATAGATAAATTATTAATACACTCGTCAATAAGTGGATAAAAGGATTTCTAAACATTCCATACTGATTTGACCGAATACAATGATATAAAATTGTTAATTACATTCAGGCATTTATGAAATTTATTTTTCTTGTTTCTTTCCGCCCAGGTTGTCAATAAATTTATTAGCATTGCTCCACAGTCAGTTTGGTAATGAAATATACGGAAAAAATATCAAGTGGAAAGTATCACCACCTATGAGGTAACTTTGCACCAAAATTTCGAAAAATCGTAATTAAATCACCGTCTGATCCAAATTTTGCTGCAAAACATTCCTCTAATAAGACCTTAATGAGAAAAAAATTAGAAAATCCTTTCTTTTAAAGAAATACATGTAAATAATACCAAAATTCTGTAGGAAGTCATGAAAATCGGTGCAAAGTAACCCCGTTTTACGGTATTTGAGAAAATATCACGTAACTAAGCAAGATCAAACCAAGATATAAATATGTCTTTGAAAACAGATATAGATTTACGTATGTGATTTCTTACTGATATCTTCCCTTTTCAAGGGGGTGCGTTCGTTTTTATTCATCTTGTTCAAAATGGGTTTAACTTGATATTTGACTATTATTTAGGGGAAATGCAGAAAGTGTCGGTGTTGAGTATTACAATTGAATTTTATTAAAAAAAATAGAGAATACAATCAAGAAGAATTTTAATGAATTCAGTTATATTTTGCCTCTCATATAATAATTATAACATAGAAGATATGGGAATGGAAAGGACGAATAATTCATTTACGAATTAACAATGAATTAAAATAATAATTTAAAAATACTTTTGACCGTATATTTTTATCGAAGATTTTGATACATTTTTAAATGAATAATGGAACATGCATCTGTTTTCAAAATCTTAGAAAATGTTACCTTGTTTTTGTTAACTTTGGAATGACGTGATGAGTTTTAAAACCCGAAGAGTGTTGAAATAGAAAGCTACTTTAAACATGTTTCCATCCTTCATCTGTTGAAGTTCAATGTTTAAAATGAAATGAACGCTACATGTAATTATAATTGTTCAACCGTTGCCAATAAAAGCAACTTATTTCCCATATTTAAAGGAAATTTATTGCTTTTTCTCTGAGCATTGCGAGAGCATAATTTCAATGTATAACTAAGGCAACAATATGAATCTCCATGTTTTCATTTTTGTTTCCCTTTCTTTAGAATGACTTATCTATAAAATGGAACAAGAAGCTCTTTCTTCAAACAATAAAAATAATTTCAAAAATAGTATTACTTATTAAAATATATTTTATAGTACAACTTCTATAAAATATATTTTAAGTTTAAAAGTTAATAAATAGAATTATTAGTTATAATTTTAAAACTGATTCAAACAGATCTTTTTGAACAATTAATTAATTTAATAAAAAATACTATTTTTTTAATTCCTTTTTATTGTTTGAAGAAAGAGCTTCTTGCTTCTGAATTATAACTTTAATGTGAAGAGCATAATTAATTAAGAAGGATCGTGAGAAATTACAGACCAAAGTAAATCATACTTATTCTAATTTTTATTTTATTAGTAGATAAAGAAAACGTGAGTATTTTTCAAACCTTTATTTAAAAAACACGCAAGACGAAAATTTATAAGTTATAAATTATATCCTGATTCATTTTATTTCTCATGTTTCTTGGAAATGACACTGTGCACTTTTTTATCTTCAGAAAACGTAAGGCTTTTATCATTCGCAATTGAATTCCGCTACCGCATGTCTTGTTTGATGACTTGAATCAACAACAACACCGAAGAAAAAAACACAAAGAACCTCATTTCTTTTTTTACAAAAAGGAAAATTTTGTTCACTTTTTTCTTCGGAAAGAGGAAAAAGTTATCCAGAACAATTTTTCACAAAGTTATCGATGTGTCCTCCATCATAGTTTGATGCTATGCTTTTCCGTCTTGCTACTTATTTTCGACATGTTTATTGACAAAACAATATTTTTCTTCGTACCGGTGTCGGATATTTATAAGAAACTATGGTAGAGGAATAGAGATTTACAAGAATTGAAGATATTGCTTCTATAAGATTACTGATTTTTCTTGTATATATGCTTTTGTTTTCCTTTAGATCAATATTTTTAAAGGAACTGTAATGCTGTTTTCAATCAAACCCCAGAGTAACAACTAGATAAAAGTCATTTGTGAAAGGAAATAGAGTTTATTGTTCTTACCTTAAAAGAAAATCTTATTATTCTTTTAAAAACCCATCAACATCTTTGATGTTAATATGTAATAAAAAGCATTTTCGATTCATCATTTCTGTTCTTCATGCCTTTTTCTTTTTTCTTAAGCACTCTGCCAATGGACTTGAGGTTTTCTACTACAACTTTCGTTAATAAATCTGTGACAATAAGATCTGAGATATTGTCGGCAACGGGAAAAAAATCTTCTAATATTCTATAAAAACACTGTAAATAACAAATTGTAAAATCTCAGCTTTAAATTTCAGCCGGATTGATTTGTAAAAACAAAAAAGAACAAGATGATGAATACCGATACTATGACACATAAGGAAGGTTTTAAGGAAGGCTTCATAGCATTTAATTAAATAGTGAATTTATTCACTCTAACAGATAAAATTATCTGCCATGCTGCTGCGACTGGATATCAGCAATGGAGGGTGTATCAGTTAGTTCTAAATAAAACTTTACATCTCTGTTCTGTTATGAGCAGTTTCACGGTAAAGTGATGAAATTGGTGTATTGTTTTAAAAAACAACTTTTTCCTGATGATGGATAGGGTCCAAAGTTCATACCGATCTACAATTTCGGTGTAAGCCATTTTCGTTAGATTCCCGTTAGCAAATTTACATCGTATACAGATAGAGAAAAAGACTCAAAGACATACCAAAATTTTTTTTAACAAAACTCTTTTTGGGCTATTGCAATACTTTTTCTAGGTAGACTTCATATATGAGTTATAAATATATATATATATATATATATATATATATAACATTTCACTCTCAGGAGTGATTATGAAAGTTTCACGAAAAGATTAGTATTTCCCATCGAAAATGTCACACTTTATATGTTTAACTGATTGATCTTTCTTTTACGTTTATAAAGTAATATACCAAGTCATAAATGTGTTTTGTTCCAAAAAGTCAGCTTCTTTTCGCGTGTCCTATTTATCAATTTTCCTAAACTTTTCCGTGAAGTGTTTGGTCCTTCAAGTTGTCGTCTTTAATGCAGTAAGGTGTCTTTCTTTCACCGTAGCGATAAGGATAAATGGCACCTTCTTTTCAAAACTGTCTTGACTGATGAACAACTGCCAAGTGAAGACTTTCACACTTATTTGAGGTGCTTATAGTATCCCTTATTTTTAAATAATACTCAAGTGTATTTGGTCACCTTTCTATGTATTCTTAATCCTGATTTATTAAACTTGATATTGAACCTGGAAACCTTGAAACCTGGATACGTAAACTTTTTGATTTAATGTGCTGCATATTTGTTAAGATTTACAGAAAAGAAAATGAGACTTATCGCCAATTAAAATATTTTGATACTTCCATATATACTCCTTTAGTAAACACTAAAATTGCAAAAAGTTATAAGTAAATAAAATAGCATGCATAGAAAATACTTTAAATGTCAAAGTACTTTCCCTTGTTATAAGCAAATAAAACATTTTATTGTTGCTGCTTGTGCATGTTCAAGTTATAATTTTTTTCAGCAAAATTCGTTTGATTTCTCCACATTTTCAACTATTTATAAATTACTTTTTTATATAAAGATATTTATAAGAAAGAAAGAAAGTAAACTTAAAAAAATCTGATGTTGTACATGTTTGTTGTTGAAATTGGCTGTTGTATCTTTTAGTCTGATCCCAATGTTATGCATATACATTTGCTTCTATAAGCACTGAATAACAGAAGCTTGTCCATCATCACTATGATTTCCTGAATAAATTTCAAGTTTGAATTTCAATGAGAGCAATAAATTTTAAAATTAAATTTAAATTGGATATTTTTAGTTTAAATTTCATTCTAAAATATTATTTTTTATTTTGAATTAAATTTTTTCAAAATAATTTAAAATAAGAACAATAAATTTTATTTATAAAAGCAATTAATAGGGAGGTGAATTTAAATTCAGCTCTCTCTTTAATTTTGTCACCAGAGTCTGTCTTTACCAAGAAACTGTCTTGAAAATAATTCTTAAATATCTTTTTCTATTTATGTCCTTCGAGAATTATGGATATTTATGGCATCTTAAATATCATTCCAAAGCAACTGAATTCAATTCAATTAATTTTTTTTTTTTTGCCTTAGCAACTAATTGGCCCGTCTATGTCAACCACTGGATATTAAAATCGATTACACATAATGCATTAACCAGAAATGGGAAAAAAAGAAAAGGAATAATTCCAAACGATAATAATTTTAAAATTACATTCTTAAACAAGGCTATAGATATTCTTTTTTAAATAACTGTTTCCTTGTTCCATACTTTAATATAAATATTTTGGATTAAAATAAATTTGAAGCTGCTATTCCGTATGGTATCTATCTTAGATCAATTTTAAGGTGAATATTATTTAATTCCACGTATTCTATTTGGACTTTTTTATTTTAAAATTCAAAACTATTGTTCTATCAAAAAGCATTGATTGAAAGTGTGCATATTAAAAAATTTGTAAATGTAATTAATGTGCAAGTAAACATCTGCGGTGATTAGTAAGCATCAAATGTTTGTAATGCCATAACTTTTACTTAAACAAAGGCCTTTAGGAGCATGTGTAATTCTTAAAATCTACACTGAAATAAATAATTTTTCCCCAACTAATATGAAAATTCATAAACGAAGATTCTTAGAATAAACTGTCGCACTTGGTCACTTTAATCTAACACGATGGAAAAGTGCAGAATTTCATTCTTGAAAAGAAAATTCACGTAGCTAAGAGAGATTCAATTTTTTAAAGCAAAGTATAGTAGAACATTTCCAAAAGAATAATGAAATCTGTCGATTTAAACAAAATATTTTTGTAATTAACTACACGTAGCTTCGACTTATTTATATATTTATTTATTGAGAAAATCCTGTGAAATAAGAGATGATGAGATGAGATGAAGAGAAATGAGAAGCGTTCCTTAAAGAAATTATAGTAAGAGGATACTACACCAAGAAGTTACAAATATCTAGAGAGAGAGAAAATTATTCTTTTTAGTCTTGTAGTGTCATTTTGTTCTCTTCGCTTTGGGTAAGTCGAATACTTTTTCTTTGATTGATGTTTTGTTTTTATGACGGCATTTCAGTGTCCGATGACTAGAGATTTTTCTTTAAATTCTTTTTAAAATAAATCTTATTAGCGTTCTTGTTTTTGTGTACAAAAATTTTTTTGTGATTATTCCTTGCTTTGTCTTTTTCTTCTCTTGGGATCTCTTTGGTTACAAGAGGCTTCCTTTGACGAAAGTCAAGCTTCTTACAGAAAACTTTTTCTAGTTTTTTTAATCCATGCCGAGCTTGTAACCCTTGATAAAGTTTGCTTCAATGGATTCTTTGTTCTTTTGCTACAGTTTTTTCAGGTTGAATTTCTTTGTCTTTATGCTCATTTGAAATGTTTTTGTCTTCCTTTCCTGTTAGTATGCACCGGTATACTGCACGCTAATAAAACGTTGTAATATTTTTTTGAATTTTTTTGAATTGTTAGTTTCATTTTTTATTTGATTTGACTCTTTATATTTACAGAGAGAGAATTTATATCTCAGATCACTTATATAAGAATCAATAACATTCTGTTCCATTTTACAACATAAAATACCTGGCCCATTTCTTATGCATATCAATAAAAACCGAATTATCTTGTACACTACAAGTTTTTATTATATCTTCTTTGGAGGAAATGTTCCAAATACAATTAGCTGGGTTTAAAAATGGATCGCAATTTCCTCTGGTAAAATTTAAAATTTTTATTACTATTTTTTAAACTTAATATTTAAAATATTATTTAAAAAATTTTTAATCAGTTGTGATTTCAAACAAAAGAAAAGTATTATCGGTCAAGTCTCAATCAATAAGTCTATTCGTTTCCATTGAACGAATATAAAGTAAACTTTCATCTATCCTGGTCGTTCTGCTTGAAATGTTATGTAAACAATACAAATTAGCTGCCTTTTGTAAAATATTCATTTTGCTCTTGGTTTCTATTGATTTTATCACCAAAATTTGTATATATTTGCTGAAATATCACCTATATTTAAGCTGAATAAAATTTTATATGTGATCTACTTGTTTTAAATTGTCCTTATTTTAAAATATGATATTAAGAAATTACAAAATTTTCACTATAAATTCGCAATTTATTATAATGATAATAAATGAAACAAAACTTTTAAAAACACACCTGTATTAGGGTACAAAAAAGTAGAATTTTTTTATTTTAATTAATTTCTACTTGTTAGTCTTCAATTTATAATTCCTTAATATTAATTGTAATATGAAATATTGTACTTATTAGTTCTAAAATTCACTATCAGGTAGCATTAACCGTATAGAATCAAAATTTAATTAAATTAATCAGCTGACTGATAATTAATTTCTGAAAATATTAAAATAATGTATTGTCAAAGAGAACTCACAAGTGCACAAAATTTAAAAACTAGCGTATCAGAAAGTGAGCGAAAAATCGGTCACAAAACGCCATTTTTAGAAACATGAAACAAGTGAAGTTAAATAAAAGTGAGAAAAAACTATTTTAGATAAAATATTAATGAGTGCACTTTCAGCGGAGATGAAAAAAAGTCGAGAAACTTGATAATATTTATATTGACATAAATTTACATAACTTTCCATTTAAATTGGTTTTCTTTTTCATCAAAGATAGCTTCATCACAACCAACCAAACCCACGGAAATTTATACAGTATAATATTGTGCCCAGTATATGTACTTTGTTATTATTCTAAAATATAATTCATGTGTAAGAATGTGTATCACTGATTATCTTATCTACTGTGCCTTTAACTCAAGAAAATTAATCGCCAATATCGGCCATTCGAATACCAAGTGTACTTTCAGAAAATGACGAAAACTCGAAATCAATTTATAAGCCTAGTTTCGAGAAAACTGAGTTTAAAACTAATTCCTAAAAGTTCTTTTAAAACCCTCAGATATTTTTCAGCAAGAAAAACACGTTATTGGATTTGCAGCCCACAGTTTTCAGAACGTCGATCGGTTAAGTTCGAATGAGAAATCAAAACTTTCCCATAACGTATTTTAGCTTACGGGGAAGAAAACAGAATTTTCACTTTTTATACATTATAAAGCGCCAAATCTCATTTTGAGGTAAATAGAAGCAGCAGATCTGATTTAATTTGGCTTGTCTCTGGGGGGACTTCTTTGCTTTTATGCTGCTTCTTTTTGAAAACTTTGTTCTCAAAAATGTATTTTTAACAGAAAGCAGAATTTTTAAAGCTGAGTAGAAGTAGAAAAAAAATCGACGGGAGGCTGTCTCTGCGAAATGGCCGCTGGGATTGAGGGCCGTAGACTTACTTACCTTACTCAACTGTGACTTTCTGTGACTAAAGTAGATCTATGTGACTATTAACTCTATAGTGACTATTAGTCTAGTGTAACTATGTGACTCTATCTATGTAAAATTCTTCGTGCTTTTCACCAACTTTGCAACTCGACAGTGACTAAACAGTAATGACAAATTCTAAACTTATTTTTGAAATTTTCAATGTCTACCTTTCTCTGTTAAGTGAAACTAAAACCAACTCTCTATGTTATTTGGTTGCGGAGCTATAAGCATTTAACTTTAGCACGAAATTCGAAGTAATTCAGCAATTCTTGAGTAATATTTCGCGTGATCGATGAATGAATTGTGTTAGAAAATTCTGCATTTTAAGCTACGAAGTTTGCATCTTTTCTAAATTGTCTCTCGTACCTTTTCTCTAAGATTCGAAGCATTCTTTCTTTAAGATTTTTACGTCATTTCTTTGAGCTAGTCATTTCACTTGGCATCCATATTAGCACCTATTTAATCGGAATCGTATGACGTTGTCTGATATGTAGATCTACTGATTATTAGCAGAGTATATATACTTGTCTCTACTATGTCATTTTTGTACGGTCTGTAGGTCCTCTAAGCATTCTCTCCTCGGAGAAACATCAGTGCCATGTAAGCTGTTGCTGGTACTGTACCTATAAGATGTAGGACAAGTATCAACCCTGTTAAATGGAAATGTGGTGATCTGTAAATATGTTCTTAAATGTCGCCCAAATAAATGTCTCTTATAACTTATATGATTCGTCATTTCTGAAACAATAAGAAATGATCTATCTCGTAGAAATTCCACTGCAAAAGCCAGGACGTTTTTAGCTTATTATCCCGCGCTCTTCATGACTAGTATTACTCAAGCTGCCTCTGTCTCTAAAATAAGGATTATAGGTTTTACGAGACTAACAAGTGATATTGGCAAACTCGCTTCCTGTGCCTAATAAATTGCCTTAGTCTGCATGCGCGCGCATCGGTAGCTGTGACGTCGTCAAAATTTTTCGTGCTTTTCACTAACTAAACCATACTTCAAAATTCCAAAATTCTTTTTGCAATCTTTAATGCCCATCTTTCTCTGTTAAATGAAACTAAAACCAATTCTCTATGTTATTTGGTTGCAGATCTAGAAGCTTTCAACTTTAGCACGAAAAGCGTCATAATTTTTTCCTTTCCCGACACACCATCAGACCACTACGGAGGGACGTAAGTCTGCGTCAAAAAGTAGTTCCTGATAACTGCATTGCGTGATGATCTGATGGCAATAAAAGAGCAGGAATAACCGGGGACAATTTCTTTATACCTTGACTACATACTAACTGATACACCTTGCATTTTGCTCACTGTCTTCTAAGAGCCTTACATTGACATGGTATGGATGATTGGAAAGCTGAGGAAGAGTTCAGATTCTTCGTCTTCCGACAGAATGGTTCGAAATTGCACGCTCTGTTTCTAGTTGGCTTCGTGTTAGTTAAAATTATGACAGCAACCTAATACATTAATTAATTACACTAATTATATTCATAAGAAAGGAAATATTTTACGAAGACATGGCATCATCATCTCTTATAGAAAATTCCAGCGAAATTGTTAACGCTCAGGAATGTGGGCGTGGCTACGTGCCAGACGCAGACGTTCTGTCTACAAATTAGCATACACACCATGGGATACTGTTTGCATTCTGTAGGAAGTATGGCAGGAGTTTTTTTAGCTAAGTTTAGCAGTTTAATTTCTTTTT
>BGPR01031865.1:0-17804 GCA_013235015.1 Araneus ventricosus | reverse complement strand
CTTGTGGTCGAACGATACGACAATTACAATTCATCAAGATCCTGTGGTCGAACGATTCGACGATTACAATTCATCAAGATCATGTGGTCGAATGATTCGACGATTACAGTTCATTAAGATTCTGTGGTCGAATGATTCGACGATTACAATTCATCAAGATCTTGTGGTCAAATGATTCGACGATTACAATTCATCAAGATCCTGTGGTCGAATGATTCGACGATTACAATTCATCAAGATCTTGTGGTCGAACGATACGACAATTACAATTCATCAAGATCCTGTGGTCGAACGATTCGACGATTACAATTCATCAAGATCTTGTGGTCGAATGATTCGACGATTACAGTTCATCAAGATCCTGTGGTCGAATGATTCGACGATTACAATTCATCAAGATCTTGTGGTCGAATGATTCAACGATTACAGTATTTTACCTTTCAATACTTTGTATACGAGAAAGTAAAAAGTTGAATAATCAAAATGTTTCTTTTGACTTTATTTATCTGTTGTTCATACTTTTCTTGTATGCCAGCAGTTGCACGAGCTATTTCAGCACATGTATTCCATAACTAAACCTGCTTTTTTCGTTGTCATCTACCTGTCCTTAAATTTTTCCATATATTTTACGACCGTTATGTATCTTTATTTTAAAAGTGCTGTAAAAATTGTTTTCCTCAGATGATGTCTTCAGACGCTATTGCTGGAAAACAATATTGACTGATCGTCTGTGGAAAAGGTAATATTCGATGCGTTTAAAGAATTTCCATGGATGTCATCAGAGAAGGACTGCTTGCATATCATGAAGACGAAATTATTATTGATCATAGATTAAAAATGTCATCCTTATGTGCAAGAATACGAAAAAGTCGAGAGTAAACATTTCAAAATTTTTATTTAATGTGTTATTAACCCTTAAAAAGGAAAAAATTAAACCTATAATTTCATGAGAACATGCTTTGTTTGTTCTTGCATATTATTACAAATTTAGGAATATCTATTTATTCGAATTTTATTCCACTGACAAGCAGTTTCCTTTACCATATTCTGTTATAAATTTACGTTTTAACACTGAGTAAGTGTATTTCAAATTAGCATAGATTTCAGATAACCGTAATTTATTACTTTCTCGTATACGAAGTATACAAAGAGAAAGTATTGTAATCGTCAAAAAATTTGAACTCGAGATTTTGACGGATCTTCACGTTTTAGACCTCCCCGAGTCCGAAAAACACAATTTTGGAATTATGTCTATCTGTCTGTGAACACGATCACTCGAAAACTATTAGAGCTACGGGGATGAAAATTGGTATGTGATCTTTACACATCAGTTGTAGGTTTCTATCAAATTTTGGATAAAATTCATCCTCGGGAAGTCTGTCTGTCTGTATGTCCGAAGTCATGCGAACACTATAACTCAAAAGCTTGAATAGCTAGATGGATAAAATTTGGTACACTGTTTTATCGTCATGAATGTAGGTCTGTATAAAATTTTGGGCCAAATCCGTCAACGGGCTGACTGTCTGTCGGTCTGTATAATAGATACTTGTTCAACTCTATGCGCATGCGTAAATGCCTGTGCAAAGAAGGGATGCACCGAAAACTTGGCAGTTTGCCAAAAACCAATTCTGGCGGCGAGATTTCGTAAGGAAGCAAACATTTAGGGCGTCTCATTTTACTTGCGTATTGGAAGCAATCTCTGCTCATGCGCAAGCTATTCTCCTGTTTTCTTCTCCGCACGCGGAACTTGCATTGCTAGAGTTTGATAAAAAAAAATAAATATTGCGAAGTTTTAATACATACGCATCTTTTTGAATATGATTCTTCACCTCAATATTTTACTATCACTATAATCAACAATGAAAAACCTTCTGATAGTCATTGCATTCTGGGTTACAGTTGGTTCGAACTTTTTATCAACGCAGGGGGAAGGGAAATGACAAATGTTTGAAAAGTATACGAGAAAGTTTAGGGGAGGCCACTCCCGCTGGTTTTCTGAAATGATCAGAGGATTTTATTATTTGTCCCTGGGCAACAATAAACTAAATCATGTTGAGCGGAAATAATATGCAACGGATTACTTAAAACCACGTAGAAGAGAAAAATTCTTTATTTTATTGATTAAAAAAGAATTATATAAATGGGCGCCCGAATAAAAGTGGAACTGTAGTTCTAGCGACATTTTCCAGTGGCGACTCGTGTTATGTAATTTTGGGGGTGCTGTAACTATTAATCCTTCACTGTGCAGTGATGCATATTTGTACCACTTACATCTTTTGTCTTTTTTCATTACCGTTGAGTAGTTTTATATTTAATGAATGAACTTATAGCATTTTTCTCTTCTAATAGGCAAATATTTTAACAAATTCATGTTATTAAAATATTAAAACTCAAAATTTGTTTCCATTTCCTTTACTCCTTACTACATTTATAAGATTCAGAAAGTTATGGTATAACTTAATATAAAAATAAGAGTAAGCGAATGCTATTTATTTGTATCATTGAATTTACTTAGAAATAAAACCCATTCATTTTGTTTTGTTTCAAGCGAAAAGATAAAAAACATTGACCTTGATACTTGTATGACGATTAAAAAAAGTTTATTCTTTAGGAATCAAAACAGCTGCATATAACCCATCCCGATTCATATTGTGTGCGTCAGAAATATTTTATTATTTTTTAATGTTAAAAAGCATACTTCAAATTCTGAACGGGAATTGCTAAGATGGAAAAAAAAGTAATTTATTTTATTTCATCTATCTAAAGGTGCAGTGTGATATTTTAAAATGGGAATACACATAACAATACTCTTTCAGAAATTTTGTCCCTTGAAGCGAACTGTATTTTATTCGAATTCGAGGCTTTTTAAACAATGATTCATGATCCCGAATAGGATGGTACAGAATATTGGGGGTCGTGAAAATTTTGAAAATATTTGTATCGCGGAAAATTTCTCATATGTATTTCATCAGCATTTATAATGAAAAATTATGGAAAAAATCCTTTGGATTGCAAGAAATTTCATTCAGATTTAATTAATATAAAAAAACTTTTTTCAATTAAATTTTTATTTTGATTAATTATTTTTCATTTCCTTACTTATTTTCACAGTTTTGGCTCAAAAAAAAAATCTGCGATGGGAAAAATGTTTGAATGAATGAAAAACTCCATCTCTAGCCTATAAGGTGCTGCCGACCTCGACAGTCCCCCTTCAGCTTAAAAACCTGGCAGAAGAAGGAAGGGAAAGGAACTACGCATGCGTGCCGGCGAATTCGGTACTGGAAGGATCCACAGTTCTAGTTACTTGTAGTTACTTTTTCCTTTGCGCATAATCTTGGAGTAGTGAAAAAATAGATCGAGAACTTAGTTTTCTGCCTCAGTTTTTTCCTTCCTTTTTTATTTGAAGATCGAAATCGTTAAATGTAAAATTTCGTTAGATTGCTGATAGATTTAAATATTAAACGCGAAATAAAATAAATTTATCAAATTTACACAATGGAAAAAGTTGGGGTGCTACAGTATCGCAGTCTCTATGCACTATCTCCTGGATATAATTTTGAGATATCTTTGATAGATGGTCGTATGTGCCAGATAAATATGACACAAATTTATTAGTGAATAAAAAAGCGACAAAAAACGAACGTGATAATATTTATAAGCTGGATATTATCTGTAAATTGGGTGATGCGACCAATGTGATGCGAAAACGAGCTGCAAGGTAGTCCTTTGGACCGACTTTGGCATGTAGTTACTTCTAGGTAGTAGATGGTCTCTAAAGAGGGTCGTTCACCGTTGCTTCATTTTGGAATTTTTGGAACGCGGGAAGGAAAAACCAATCGTCAAGGTCGAAAACCTATGAAATTTGGAGCAAATGAATTGGAAGTGATGGAATTCCAACGAACTCAAAATCCAAATCCATTCGCCGATTCCAATTTGGGACCTCGATGCGAGGCTAGCGGGAAAACAATAATTCTGCCTAGATTGGCACCTCGCGTCGAGGCTATAAATGAAACTCGAATTCCCTCGTGTGGGAGGGAGGAATTCTGCGACTTTGAACCTTGTCTCAAAACAAACTTTGGAACATCCGTGAATACTTTGCCTAATTTTTCCGACTAAAATGGGTGGGAAAAAAATGGTCTTAAAATGGCATAGCTTAGCCTTCTCGTGAATGCCCAGCTTAAGAAATGTACCTTCAATATTTTAATTAGATTTTAGTGTATTTAAAATTTAAGGTTTCTCCTCAATAACTGCGGTGCATATTATCGCACAAAAAAAACCCATTTTTACACCACTTAAAATTTCAAAAATTTGCTTTTCAGTGATACTTATTTTGTTTCCATGCAATTTTTAAAAAAAAATTAATACTATTTTCAAAAATTATTATGCAACGGCTGATGCAATGGATTTTTTCCATTCATTCGCTATTGGAACGTTCAATAGTCTGCTTAATTGTGGAGTCGGCTTTCACAGTATAACTTTTAATTCAAGAAATTAGTAAATTTACATTTAAAAAATTAATTTTGAAGACTTGCTTGAGTATATTTGTTTTAAATTTAATAGAAGTATATCGTATTTTGTATAAGTTTTATATAATTTTATGAATTCGCAAAGTTGATTTAGAAACGACGGCGAAATATTGTTATGAAAATGCAGACGACAAAAAATAATGCTTTTGAACATGTTAACTTTATAATGCTACAATGTTTCAGACTGGTTCGAATTTCTTTTGGTTTTTCTGTAATATTAAGCGAAAACAGCTAAATATATTAAAACGGGGTTATTTTTCAATTCCTACTATTAGTTCACACTCTCCCTATATCTCGTTCAAATTTTGCAATCGATTTTAAACTAACTTCCCGATGAGCTGGAGACTTGAAACTTGAAACATAGCTCAGAACTAGATGACAATGCAATATTAACTAGCTTTCTTGTCTGTCTGTCGGTCTGTCATTTCATATTTTGCATGACACATGCGCAGTACGTTTTTCATTATATCTCGAAAACTATTAACATTACAGACTTGGTTCTTGGGTATATGGATGGTCCATGGGATCATCGAAGCACCCCCATATTTTAGCCATATCTTTACGCATGCGCAGTACGTGTTTCATTATATATTGAAAACTATTAACATTAAAGACTTGGTTCTTGGGTATATGGATGGCCCATGGGATCATCGAAGCACCCCCATATTTTAGCCATATCTTTGCGCATGCGCAGTACGTTTCTGATTATATCTCGAAAACTATTAAAATATTAATTATTAAAGTAGGAATTGACTTTTAATTTTTTTTTATATTACTCGTTAAGTTTGTTGCCACTGCTTAACGGCATTCAGTTATCACTGAAGTTCTAACAATTTCCAATAAAACAGAGTTTTTCTGCACAAAATAAATAGCAGATGTGAATTCAGTTCAAAATTCTCCCCCAAAAGGTAAATAGAATAACGGCTACATCATGAGAGTGTTTTGAATTACTCATTTTTTTCTCAAGAATTAACATTATCCTTACGATTGTATCTGAAGATCTTAAATAACTAGAAAATCACCCGTCATGGTATGACGGGTGAAAATTGCCTCTTCATTCGAGAGATTTCCCATCAAATTTGACGTGTTTAAATAGATATATATGAGGAGCAAACATTCAAACCATGCTTTCTCCTTCCGATAAAATTTTTCAGGAAACAGTAAACAAGCTCTGCAGGTAATACTTTTTGATTGAAACTTCAATTTTCTAAGTAGGTTTATAATAGGATAAAACTTGTTTCAGTTGAAAATAATAGTATACAGTTGTACTATTTAATGTTGAGTTCAAAGAAAAATCACTAACTCATTTTTTCTTTTTTTGGAGAAAACACGGTTTGAATGTTTGCTTTTCATATATGCGAGACAAATGTTTAGCATTGATTGAAAACAAATAAAATAAACATATGTTTTGTTACAGGAACTATTTTTTTATTTACATATTTCTTTATTCAAAAAACCTCTTGGCAAACAACATTGCGTGTGAAGTATTTTTCGTTGTTTAACAATTTTGTTATAATTCAATTTTCGTCCAAACTATATCACGCGCATGATATACCACTGACGTAATTTACGACTTTCTATTGAAGAACGGAAATTAATTTGAAATATAGGATTAATATAATTTAAAATTTCTCGGGAACTATTGATCATAGCGAGATAAGTTTTATATCAATGGATAGCAAATTTTATTTCACTGTTTTAGAGCTATTAAATTTGAAATTAGAGCGACAAGTACTCTTTTAAATTTAAAATTACTAAAATTTAGGTTCTCTAACAATGAAATAATGCTGTTTAACGTCTCGCAGTGCTATGGCGCTAGTTTTATTGTTGGTGACGTCAGAGCGTTACCGAAGGATCTGGGCCATTATATTTGTAATCCTGAAACTAACTAGATTATATGAAATTTACTTCTGAGGGAGAAAAAAAAGCAACGCAATTTGAAATAAATGAACCTTATGGAAAATCCTAGAGATAGACATGATACACTTCTTTCGTGCTGCTATCTAGCGACAGCAATATGAAACGTTATTACGTTTCATCTAATATATCTGAGAGCTGAGATTTTGGAATTACTGAAGGCATTTAAACTCAAATAAAATAAAGGGTTCTGTATAAATAATATACAGCGAGGTGATGACTTTGAGAAATTCTCTGAATGGAATCAGTTTTTTTAAAAAATCCTTCTTGGAATGCAAGATGCAAAGATATGCCAAGCAATCACAGAATTAAACCTATTTCGGAATTTATGAAACTATTACAAAGAAATTTTCAGAAAAACTATCCATATTTACAACGACCAGAATTAAATTCTACTAAAACATTCAATATTTATGAGAGTGCAATATATCTTTCAGAAAAACTCATAGTTTTACTACTTTTTTTACCAATTAATTTTTTTTGTAAAAAAAAAGTCAAACCACCCGTGGGATAAAACCGGGTACACGTGTTAACTCTATGGGAAATTAGGGGAAACTAGATTTTCAGAGGAAAAGTAGCATAATTTTTTTGTATTTTATATGACAATTTAATAATAAAACATTTTTTTAAGATTTATCAATAGTTATAATAGCTGACAATTTAAGAAAAGGTTTATTTTTTAAAATTTAACAATAATTACAATAGTTGACAATTTAAGAATAAAGTCAATTTTTTAAGATTTAACAATAGTCACCGTAGTTGACAATTTAAGAATAAAGACAATCAATTTAAAAATATTTCCAAAATTCGTATTTAAATTAGTGATAAAAGCTGTAGGAATGAAACAGGGAACCTATTAACGTCACTAACGCATTGAAACACTGCTTGTTTGGAAATTACAATTGAACAGAATGGCGACAAAATGAAATGTAAGAATCTGACATATGTTGTACAAAACAAGAAATTGGAAGAACGTAATAGACTTACTGGGTTCTCCTACTATTTTAATTATCCAAACGCATAAGAAGAAAAATAATCCGATCGAAAAGCAAAAAAATAAAAATGTATTCTACGTAATTCTTTCTTCTTTAAAATTCAAGCTGAGAGACGAACTCAGTCGAAATGACGACGCGTTAAATAAAATCAAACGATTGCAAAGACTTCGAGCAAAAGATTTTTAATTTTTATGCACTTTAAGTTTTATATGAGAAAAAAAGAATTAAGAACATTTATTTGCAAACGAGGAAATAATGGAATAAACACATTTCAATTCTTTTTAAAATTGACTAAAATAATTCTTTGCGTTATTTGAAATTATCACAAAAAATGAAAATATTGGAAATCGGAATAAATTGGAAATGCTCTCCATCTGATCATTTGACTCAACGGTCAAATAGGAATGGACCTCACAAACTACCAACTATCTCACAATCAAAAAAATCTATAGACTATATAGTTAATAGTCACGTAGAGCTACTTTAGTCACAGAAAGTTACAGTTGAGTAAGGTAAGTAAGTTACGCCTCTCAATTCCAGAGACAATTTCGCAGAGACAGCCTCCCGTTCATATTTTTTAATCCTTGCAGGAGGGTGACCCTTGAAAAAGTCGACTACGGGATTGCTTTTTTATTTTTATTTTGTATTTCCGTATCTTTGTTCATTTTATTAGTTTTTTTTATTCTTGTTGAATTATTACCATTCTTTTTTTGGAAGGTTCTGCATTTTTCGCGCACCAGATACTTTTGTGTATTTTTATATTTTCTTTTTTTTCTAAATTGTAATTTCCCGAAGTAGTTATAGTTTTATAATTGTTAATTGTTTTTAGTGTATTTTAATAAACGTGCTTTGTTGTATTAAATTTTAGAACTATTTGAAGTGTGGTGGTTATGACAAGCCCATCTACAAGTAAGGATGGCGCGTCAGCCTCAAGGCACGAATTATCTGTGGAATTATTACCGCCCTAAGTTCAAAGTCAAGATTTTTTTTGTGTACATGCATGAGTACCAGTGCTAGGCACTTCTGTTCAGTTAATAAAATTAATTATTAATAAAACAATACAAATCCTTTGTACATATTCTTTTTTCCAGAACTCCGATTCAGACGGAGGAGAGCGACCGAAAGCTTTTTGGAAGGAGGTGGCAAATTTAAATAGAGCAGTCCGTCGATGCACCCTGGAGCTTTTAGAATACGATCCATCATACGATCTTTCCAGCATACTGAAAGACTACATAGGCAATGTGAAGGAACTTGAAAGAAAGTATCCTGCCATAAATACAGAGTCTTCTAAAAAGACTAAAAAATATTAGTAAAACTTTATTATAGTTTACGTTAACAATATGTAAAAACCCGAAATAAAAATTCGGGCCACTGGAGTTTTTATGATATCACCTGTTAACAGGTTGACTTGTTAAATAAAATAATTTAAAACGTTATTCCATAATGTTTATTTCGAATTCAGGAATTTAAGTTTTTCTGAGTTGATTATGAAATAAAAAGGGGGAACTGTTATATGTTTATAAGGCTGGGGAACTGTTTTATGCTTCTCTCCATAGAGAATGCGCAGTGGAGTAGTGTTTTTTTCGATTTCCTCTTAAAAATGGAAAGTAGTGGTGGGCAGTCGACCCTTGATGGTATGTCTAAGCTTCATAAGCTTCCATGTGAAATAAGAATTGTCGAAATCGGTCCAGTGGTTGAGGCTAGGGAACTGTTTTATGTTTTTTCCCATAGAGAATGCACAGTGGAGTAGTGTGTTTTACTTTCTCGTATACGAAGTATACAAAGAGAAAGTATTGTAATCGTCAAAAAATTCGAACTCGAGATTTTGACGAATCTCCACGTTTTAGACCTTCCTGAGTCCGAAAAACACAATTTTGGAATTATGTCTGTCTGTCTGTGTGTCTGTCTGTCTGTCTGTGAACACGATAACTCGAAAACTATTAGAGCTACGGGGATGAAATTTGGTATGTGATCTTTAAACATAATTTGTAGGTTTCTATCAAATTTTGGACAAAATCCGTCAACGGGAAGTCTGTCTATTTGTATGTCCGCGGTCATGTGAACGCTATAACTCAAAAACTTGAAAAGCCAGATGGATAAAATTTAATACACAGTTTTATCGTCATGAATGTAGGTCCGTATAAAATTTTGGGTCAAATCCGTCAAAGGGTTGACTGTCTGTCGGTCCGTATAATTTACTTTTGAAGAGAATCCGTCATCTCCACACGCATGCGTCCTGGTTACCTCTGTTCCCGGAATACGGTCATCTTGGCTCACCGCCAAATTCTTCTCGAATAAAAGTGAATTAATTATGGAGTGTTTTCTTTTCATTTTTCTTTCACGCCGAAACATTTTCAAGAGTTGCATATTTGATTGCTGTTAGTTTTATTTTGTATATTTCGTAATGCATTTTTTTCTGAGTGGATTTTGCAATATTTTTACTCTGACAGAACGAGAGTAGTTGTTAAAAGTAAAGTTATAAAGTAACAAACCAAAATTAGTGTCAATTGATTCATAAGTTCTGTTTTTCATGCTTTTTTAATTTCTTAAGCACTCTGCCAACGTGCATGATATTTTCAACTACAACTATCGGTAGTAAATTTGTAAAATCAGATCGGAGATATTGCTGGCAAGTTAAAAGGCTGCTTAGATATGTGCAAATCTTTTAGTAACTTACATTAGTTAATTGAAATTTGGTATGTGGTCTTCTAATTTATCCACGCGGTGGGAGGGGAAACAGCACCTTTTTGGGAAAGTAAACGAGAAAGTTTAGGGGAGGCCACTCCCGCTGGTTTCGATTTCCTCTTGAAAATGGAAGGTGGTGGTAGGCAGTCGACCCTTGATGACATGTCTAAGCTTCATAAGCTTCTATGTGAAATAAGAATTGTCGAAATCGGTCCAGTGGTTGGGTTAGGGGGACTACTCCTCCGATTTTGGCAATTAATTTTAAATATATAGATTACTCAAATTGCTATAATAATCGCTATTTCTTGGAGGTTGCGAGTTTATAAACCCAAGTACTCCTCTAAAACATTTTCCCCTTGTCGTCACGATAAAGGCGATGAATGATATCTTCGGTTGGCCCAAGCGGGCTTGCAGCAACTAGGTATCATCTAAGCTAGAAATCTGACTTGGCTCCAATATGTTGGGATAAGCTGGGTTCCTGGCGGTCTTTCGGAATCGCATGTCGGGGGTCATGAAATTAAACTTGGCGAAATCGGTCCAGTGGTTGGGGGCTGAGATACCCTTTATTTGGTTTTGCCACCAATTAAATATATAGATGAGAGAATATTCGGTGCGCATGAGCTGGTCCGACTGCATAGCAAATTACAGTAAAGCACCGTTTGTACGTCTTTCAAAGGACTGATGAAAAACATTGAATGAACTTAATTCGATTCATAATGATGTATTTAATACTCAAAGACAATCAGCACGTCAGATGACACTTAAGGATTTTCTTAATTGCATATAATTCGTATAAGATAGGTATAATTAATTCTTAAGATATGCAATGAAGGTATGATTTTTCTAACTTTTATGATAAAAGTTTAATTTTAAAATTTAATTATCGATTTCTATATTTTGTAATATATTAGCACTATGTTAAAAACCTTTAAAATGAATAATTTAAATTAATTTGGCGGTTATTGCGAAAATAACCGGTTTTCGGTTATTCAGGTTTTTTCACCTCCGGTTTAACCGGGCGGTTATAATCGCACAAAACAACCGGTTTTCGGGGGGTTTTTTTAATAAAAAAAACCGCTACGAACCGTAGACAAATTATTTTATTAATATTGTTTTTGCAGGAAATCAATCCATTGGCCAATATTTATCTATTCATAAAGACTCTTTCATAATCCGCCAACCAATAGACGCCTCGAGGAAGAGGTTGTCGTTGATTGGCCTAAGATGATGAAATTCAAAGCTTCATAACTTTGTAAATTTTAGTCTAATCGAGCCTATCTTCCGATCCTGTTGTTTTACCCGGTTATTGGATTTTTAAAAAATAACAGGTTATAACCGGGATAAAAAAATAACCGAAAAAACCGGTTAATCGAAACAAAAAATAAACGGTTTTCGGTTAAAACTGATAGGTTTTTCTCATCCCTACCTGTAACAGTCGGTTTCACTTCACCAGCAACGCTGTTTCATGGTTGATTCTGGGAGGGTGAGGGTTCCAATCGCCTGTAATATCTTAGAAATAAAAACTGTGCTTTTAACAATTCTCAAGACATTTATTCACAGACACAAGGCATAAACATTAACATTTAACATAAAAACAAATTTAGATGAATAAAATATTTCATGGGTTATAAAAACTAAATTAACCCCAATATCAAAGTCAATGTCATTCAAAATCCGCACTGTTACATATAATTAGCATCTTGCTGACATCCTAAAATTGAATTTACAGCATTCTAGCCGAACTTTCGCAAATCACGACCATTTTCACCACTCCGGTCGAGACCCCACACAACACTCTCCGCCAAAACAAAAACCCAAGTCCCTTCACTTCGCTTCCTTTAGGGAAGCACATTAGTCCCAGCGAAACAGCTCAGAACCATGTCTTGGCTCCAGTGGGACGGCCAGCCTGGAACATAGCGGCCAGGACGGTACACGCCCTTCCAAGACCATCCCAGAATTGCTCTATAGAGTTAAGGCTTGGAAATCTGGCTGGGGAATATCCTCATTTTCCGGAAATTAATCGATCAAATGAGCCCTTTGTGAATGAGTGTTTTCCTTCACAGGGTCAGATTTACATATTTCTACGCCCTAGGCCAAAACATATTCTGAGCCCAATCTCCTCTCAAAGAAGGCTAATATATAATTTTCAATTTAATATACAATAGTTTATATTTGAAACATATAAGCACTTAATACAATCTTTGTATTCTTTGAAACACATTAAATCTTTAACTCAAAATTACACTACTTATCATATAACATAATAATGACTACAAAAATACTCCACTTCTTGAAATCGTATGAAACGCTTCGTTGGCGCTTTTATGCGTGAATAGGTACGAACGGTCATTGAAGTGGACAGGTCTTTTTTACGTTCCTTTCAATGCGAGTAAGTTCAAAAGCAAGAGCCGATAAAATCCATAGAAGACAGAAAATGTATCATTCAATATATTTAATGTAACGAATGTAGATTTTAAAAACATTTTATACGGCCTTTTGAAAATAAAATTGAAAAATGTTTAAATATTTGGTTTTTATTTCTTCTATACATGCGCCCCTGACGGCTGCGCTGGAATCTGGCTCTGTTCCTCCATAAAGCGGAGCATTCACCGCTGTTCCACTCCGAGATTTTTGGAACACGGGAAGAAAAATCCTTTGGTCAATGTGAGAAACCGATGAAAATTGGCATAGAAGAGTGGAAGTGTTGGAATTCCGAATAGTTTGAAATCAAATTGGAATAACCGGATGACTTTTTGAGGACCTCGCTGCTAGGGTAGCGGGAAAACAAAGGTTCTCCGTAGATCCCCAGATAGCATGCACACTTGCAGCAAGTGTGATTTTTCTTGATATAGCTTGTCATGACAAACTTGAAGCGACAACTTTGCAGCGAACTTTCTGCAAAGTAACAAAGCATAATCGACCAACCCACTTGCAAAACAAGTTTGCTGCAAAGTTAATACAGCACATTTACACACCACGATCTGGATATGTATATATCTGGTTTTGATCTTTGTCTCTGTTTTAAAAAATATCCGATTTTTAATAGCATCTCCTAGACCGTCCTTCTTTTTATTAATTCAATAAATTGTAATAGTATGTGCTTTCATTAATTTATTTATTGCCATTTTATTATGCATAAAATTTTTAAACCGCATCTTCTTATTTTGCTCTGCAGGCTTCTTGAGGTGGATTTCTTTGGTGAGCTTGCAGTCAAATATATAATGATCTGCATCGCCTACTTGACCACAAGAACAACTTGGGGAATTCAATAGATGTAAATCTATCTATGTAAATAGGCTGGAAAAGGACCATACCCACTAAGAAAATATATTAAATATTTATTAACAATTAAAAATTTTTTGCCCACTTTGTCCATGAATGTCCTGACTCTAATAATAGAACTTGAATTGTGCTGGTTCCAATAATTTTCCCATTCCTGAATTATAAATTGCTTGATTTTCAATTTGACATATGAATGTGGAGCAGGAAGATCTAAATATTGCCTTATTGTGGTGGCCAGTTTTGCCTGACGGTCGACCCGCTAGTTTCCTGGGTTACCGGCATGAACTTTCACCCAGGTCGAGCTAACCAACAGTCTGGAACTATAAATCTTTTCTTTAATATTATTTAAAAACTCTGATTTGGGTTCTGCGCTTTTAATTGCTTCTATTGAGGACTGACTATCAGTATGAATATTCACCAGTTGTTTATGTTCTAGAACCCAGCTGGCAGCGAAGCAAATAGCCGCCAACTCGGCCTGAAAGACGGAATTTGTTGGATTCAGTTTGTATAAGAAGTCTTTAAATGGTTCGTTGTTTTTAAATATGCACACTGCGAATCCAGTTTCATTATTAATTCTGGATCCGTCCGTGTACACATCATAAATATTATCATTTATCTTGTCAGTTAGCTCTGTTATTTTTTTTCGGGTGAAATTTCAGAAGTCCTTATAAATTTGTCAATTTTATTAATATTAAGTAAAAGATGAGCTTCGCTGGAGCGCATCACCCAAATCTGGAAGTTAAAGTACATAGCTCTGACTACAGTGTGAAGCGGGGGAATGCCAGTCAGGACATTAATGTATGTTGTCCTGTAAGCCTTAGTAAATTGCACTAAGAAGATTCTTTGAAAGGAGTGTACACGCTTGGTTTGGGTCGTGCTTAAGGACCCTCCTCAAATTCCTGCCCCATAAATAAGGGCTTTCTCTATGACTGTATCATACCAATGTTTAATTAAATTTTTGTCTACACTCCAATAGATCTTTATAATTTGGTTAAAAATTTTAGTTAAAATAAAAGCCTTATTATGTAAGTTTAAAATATGGGCGGTCCATGCTAACTTATCATCTACAAAAATCCCAAAATATTTAATAGTGGTAGCTTTTTTAATGGTTTTATTATTTAAATAAGAACTAAGAGCTATTTTTAGAGTAGTAGATTGTCCGGAACCCGCTCCGCAGTTGATTTGCGCCCTGAATGTTATGGTCCGGCATTTCTCTGGGGTCAGTTCAAGCTTATGGCTTGATAATCTTTCGGATATCCTTTCCAAAAAGTCATTAGTGTTATTCTCCAAAATTTCTCTTGTCCTGCCCCAGGTAATAAGCGCCAGGTCATCTGCAAAGGCTTGAATATATCCATTTTCACTTTCGATCTTAAGAACTTCATTGATATAAAAATTCCAGATGTCGGAAACAATAATAGAACCTTGGGGACATCTCTTACAATATAGATTGTCTAGTTTTAGAACCTCGTTCACGTATGAAACTGTGTGGTCCTTGAGATAAGAAAGTATAAAATTTTTTATAAAACCTGGAGACTCCAGTAATTCTCAAAAATGGTAAATAACACCGACTAGTCCATATTATCAAATGCTGCTTTAATGTCGAGGGAAATGAGGGCCGTGTGCTCCTGTGTTCTGTGAAGCTTAATGATATTTATTAGATCATTAATGGCGATTTCGCAGCTTCTGCCCTCTCTAAAGCCATATTGTTTATGGTTAATAATATTATTTTCCCACTACCAGCATTGAAATCTATTTAAGAAGAGTCTCTCCAATACTTTTCCAATTGTTGGGAGGAGACAGACTGGTCGGTAAGAAGTACATACGCCAGGGTCTTTTCCATCCTTCAACAGGAAGAAAGCCCTGGCATTTCTTAAGCATACTGGAAAATAATTAAATTTAAAACAAGTGTTAAAAACATTCAATAAAAAGTTTTTATTAAACTCAAAAATATAAGTCCAGATCTAGTAATCTATTTGATCCAGGCTTGGGGCCTAACCTTTCTTTAAATTTTTAAAAACCATCTCAACTTCTTTAATGTTTAGAGGAGTAACTTCTTCAATAATTGGATTGTAAATAGTATTAAAATCAATAGGGTTACCCGGGAAAAATTGGTTCATTATAAATTTACTATTTTTTGTAATTGTGCTATTGGGATTGTTAACTAAAATTATGTCTGGATCTCCTTTAGATTTTATTTTGCCAAATGTCAATTTAAACAAAAAACCAAATTTTTAATTTATTCTTCCCCGGAGTTTCTTTTTGTTTCCAAAAGAAGTTTTTTAAAACAAGCTCTTTCTTTTCTATAAGCAAGATCCGAGGCCTGGATGATTTCTTGAGTGGTGTCAACATTCCTTCTGAGGCGGTTAAACTTTTTATAGAGTTTACCTACTCAATTTCTAAGCACACTCAATTCTTTAGTCCAAAAACGAAACTTTCCAGGGGTTCTTTTTGGCTTCTTTTTAAAACTTTTAAAAGCGCACGCTGAAACTACTTCACCAAATTTATTAAAGAATTTATTAAGTTCAATTGTATTCTGTATTTTAGAACAATCATTTTTACGTGGTTAAAATGATTTCTGAAGTTAAAAATAAATTTTTGGAAGAGAAATCTAGTTTTTAAATAAAATATATTTTCTTGTATATCCTCTAACTCTAGCTTTATAAAAATATATTTATGGTCGCTAAGGGATATAGTGTCAGGTACACCCCAATTTTTTACATAAAGTTTAATTGAAGAGTTTATTAAGGTTAAGTCTGGGAACCCCACATGTCTGAAAGAAATAAAAGTAGGTCCATAAGATTTAAAATTACAAATATTAAGATTATTGGTGGCCACAATCTCGGCGAAAATTCGACCTCTTCGTGTGTCAGAACTGTAGTCTCATTCCCTAGATTGACAATTAAAGTCATCCACCAAGAGATTAAAGGATTTTTTAAAGTCAAAGTCCTTCAATTCCTCCAGAACTGTTTCAATATCCTCTCTAGGTGGGTAATAGGCATTTGTAAGATTTAAAATAAAACCATTAAAATGAATTTCAGCAGCAGAAGTATACGTAGTTCTTGATTTAAAATAGGAGTGTAAATTGTTATTTAGTATATATAAAATTGCCCTTTTATCTCCAGACATAAAAGTTTTACAAGAGAAATTTGCCCTAAGAGGTTCCCCTTGGATAACGTAGGGCTTTTGGACAGCTAAAAAATCTAAATTCATTTCCTTAGTGACCTGAAAAGCCTGAGTGTGCGCCGCCAATGAATGGTTCACATTAATTTGAACACCACAAAGACCGTTAGACATAGTCGGTCCTCTCCATTAGAAGTTTTTTTTTCATAATATTTACACTTTTTATCCAGGGCGCTGTGGTTGGTTCCATAATTAACACCATACTTTTTCTAGCCAAGGAACCTTGATAACATTTATAAATCCTACAATTGTTGTGGATATCCTCATCGGTCTTACTCTCACCACATCTATCACATCTAGCGGGTTTTAGTGATTAAGTCTTTGTTATTTAAAGATGTAATGCACTCCATTGAAAAACTTCGAATATATTTCTTTTGTTATAAGGCGAGTGAAAAATCACTTAATGAACTTTATTCAATTCATAGTGCTGTACTTAATGCAGATTTTCTTAATTAACATTCTGATTGCATAATTTTTTTTTTGAATTACTGTTTAGATGCAACGCTTTAAAACATGTTCAAATACTGTGAACCAAGCAAATTGCTATCTACATGCAGGACATTATGAGTATAATATGAATCAACGTTTTTAAAAATACAAAGTAACCCCATTAGCTTGCGAAAATCGTAGGATGCAGCAGAAAACAGACAAACTCCGTGGAAATCGCGGGATAAGCAGTTAAGTTAAACGTCTAATTACATGCACATAAATCGTATAAGATATACATGATTAGTTCTCAAGATATGTAATAAAAGCATGATTTTTCTTTTATCATAAATGTTTCATTTTAAAATTTAATTATTAATAGGGGGTTACACGCCCTGTTCGCTCCGCTCCCCAATCCCAAAGAATCACGTTGTGATTCTTTTGGGATCATTACGTGATCCCAGCTCGCTTCGCTCGCTCGCCGTACACATATACATTTCTGCTAGTAATAGGAAATTATAAATGCATAAATCACTGAAAGTAAATTTAAATTATCTGAAATTGCATGAACTCCTAAAATTAATTTTTCATCAATTACTAAAATTAAGATTTTCTGGTTGTTAGATTACAATTTCGCAATAACATTCTTTTCAGCTTTACCAGTGATATTTAAATAATTAGTATTTTCGCTACTAAAGTTTCTTTCATGTCTTGTGGCAACTCTTAACTTTTCAATGCATTTTTTAAAAGTTTTGTTAAATTTCTCAATTAATTATTCCCTTTTTGTAATGAT
>BGPR01031864.1:4555-17804 GCA_013235015.1 Araneus ventricosus | reverse complement strand
ATTCACTTGCATGCTAGTTATGTCATTTGTCCCAAGCCCATTTTTTTCACACCCATTTTAATAGAAAAATCAGGCACGTCATGCATTTGAAGCTCCAAAGTGTGATACCACCTCTCTTCGCTCCCCCCACCAACGGATTTCTGATTAGGTAGCCTCGTCGCCGGGTCCCATTCTAATCAAGTCGTTTGATGTGCCGCTATTCTCGTATCAGGGTCCTACTTAAGAATCGGCGCAAGAAGTGCTGGAATTTCATTCGGTTGGAAATCCAGCTTTTCCGCGCCATTATGCTATTTTCGATAGGTTTTCGACCTTGACGATTGTTTTTTTCTTCCCGTGTTACAAAATTTCCATTTTAGATTAGATATGAATGGCCTGCTAAAAGCTGGGCATTCACTTGCATGCTAGTTATGTCATTTGTCCCAAGCCCATTTTTTTCACACCCATTTTAATAGAAAAATCACGCACGTCATTCACGTAGGCTCCAAAGTGTGCTACCGTAGTTCTCCGATTCCCCTATTCCTCCCCCCACTCGGCGGATTTCCGATTTTCTATCCTGGCCGCGAGGTCCCAATTTAGGCAAACCCTTTGATGTGCCGCTAGCCTCGTATCGGGATCTCAAATTGGAATCGGCGCATGAAGTTTTGGATTTTGAGTTGGTTGGAATTCCACCACTCAAAATCATTTCTTCCAAATTTCATAGGTTTTCGACCTTGACGATTGCTTTTTCCTTCCAGAGTTCCAAAAATTCCATTTTGTAATAGATGTGAATGGCTTGCTTAAGTGCTCGTGGCGGTACCGGCCATGCTGGAGGTGGGCAATTTTTAAGGCGAAAGGGACATTTGTTGGGGAGTATACGAGAAAGTCTAGGGAAGACCAGTGTCGTAGTGACTGGAGGGCAAGGGGATATGGATGCCCCGGGCGCCAAGGATTCAAAACATCACTGAGCTTATGCTATTTTTAAAGTTAAATATCTACGCCTCTGCCAAAGTGGTGACTACAGGGCGAAGTACACGCAACACCTACTTTCAGTCCCACTACTAGACGGCAGCTCCAAAAATCACATAAATTCCATCTTCTGCTACATTCACCAGGTGGCAGCTCTACAACTCCTACAGTAACGCAGCTCTCCCAATTCAAAGTTTACGATACATTTCATAGCACAAAGCCTGCACGAGCCTGCACACAAACAATAGGGGCAGCAATCTGCGCAGATGAACGCACCACAACACGGAAGTGTAATTATCTCTTCCTTGATATTCAGATAATATCAAACAAGTTGGAGGTTGCTCCTGTAGCGCACCGTGCTGCGCCATCTTATGTTATGTATATAAGTCAATATCCACCTCCGGACAGAGAGAATTCCTTTTGTCTAGTGGTTAAGATTCGAGACTCCTGATCCAAACTACGCATCTGCCAAACTCTTAACGAAACATACTAGAATCATCAGACAGCATTCAGTCATCAAAAGAAACTTTTTGAAAAAAGTATATTTTACCAGTTTATAAAATATAATTATATGGATATAAATTTTAAAAAAAATTGTTTTATTAGGTCGCAAGGGTCCAAGTGTAGCAATTTTAAGACCGATTTGTTCATTGTATCGGATCAAATATCAGATAAAGAGTTTATTTAAATAAGCATTTCACACACATTAATTGGGAAGAAATGCTCTCAAGTTTGATCTTGATTAAAAAGATCACAGCGCCGCTCGGTAGGGAGTAAGAAAGGTCAATCCAAAAACTGCTTTCTCGGAACGTAACCATAACCTCCATTCATGTTTATGGCTGTGCATTGTTTTGTGTGATCTATTGTTGAGTCCGAGGTTTACGGCCGTTTCAAACGCGTGGATGATTTCCAGATTATTAAAATTTCATCAAGATGATAACACGAAGCTTCATAAATTGTATTTGAACGTCAATCATAGCAAAGATGGTATAGAGATATGAGGCCTGCTATTCGTGTAAAGACGTGCAGAACACCCATTACCGGGCGACAGAAAATTCTAGATGAGCTGTCGAAGTCCGACATCATGTCTGCACGTCAGCTAATGTATGGTGCAAATTTCAAATAACAGGATTGAGCGACCCAGCATTTTAGCTGGAGCAACTGGAAGTTCAAGAATTTGTGGGCAGTCTGTATAGTACAAAAATTAGAGATTGCTATTTATTTGTATTTTTTTGTAATTTTCATCTGTTTGCTATAGTCATAGCATTAAATGAATGATAGGATTGTGGATGTGAATGGGTTTTCAATGTCTCCTGGCAATTAGTATTTTCAGATCCAGTCCACCGCTGCTTGACGATACAGACTTAGAAATCCTGACGGAACAAGTCCGTGTTTTACGCATTCCATTAACATTAATGTGTGAAAGGTATCTTTTGTATCAAACAGATGACGCTCTACAACTTCATGACTTACTTCATTTACGTATCTCTAACGCTGCTTGCACACACACCGATTCGTGTCGATCGGCTTGAAACCGAACATGCCGCTGGCCATAAAATGTGAGGCGTCATTATAATGTTGAAATCAAATGCATATATTGCAAGAGGATTAAGAAAGTGAAGATGGCGCTGATAACTTGCAATTAGATGTTACACGACATGGTCAGTTATTTGACTCCATTAGGTACATTTATGTAGACAATGAACAGAACAGATGTAAGGCTACTAAAAGAACTTGGGTTAAAGATCTACTACGATTTGCTTACGTTGTTAAGGGAACCATGAATATTAAATGATGCAAGATTCAATTGAAATTATATCTCCGACGAACAAGCTGGTCGCCAAAGACGGCTAGTTTAGAATATTTCCAGTGTGATCTTCTTTATTTTTCATGGCATTATTGAAAATTTTGTTAATTCTTATTTATTTATTTATTTTAATATCGCGATAACCTAAATTATTCTACCAACTCCCAAAACTCGTTTGTATCTAACCAGATGTAAAATACCTGTCCCCTATGTGTCTTTGTGTTCGCTTATCTCCTGTACACTAGCAATTTAAACTTGAATGACTGTACGATATTGTTCCTGAGTATTTACATTCAACAGAAAAAAGGTTTTTAGTCAGTGTTCTGTTCCATTCTATTAAATTTGCAAATATTGTGACTCCAAATTGCTGAATTATTTCCATGTATGTAATTCAATAAAAATAAGTTATCGAGTCCAATAAGTGTTATTTTTGCTATAACAACACATATGAAACGTTGTGTATCTGCAACACAATCTAAGTAAAAGTAACAAAACATTCAATAATTTGTTCAAATTTTATATTACTAACAACAGACTGCATTTTGAAGACAATATATAGTTTTAAATATTATTATTATAAATATATGCTCTTAAATTGGATTTTTATATTTCTCAATTCTTCATTGTTTTCATTTTTTAAAAATAAAGTAAAAAATATTTAATAAAGAATAATAACAACAAGTTTTGGATTCATTTTAAACTGTGAAAACAACTGTATTTGAGAATAACCAAAATTCATTTCCATCTAACCAAATGTAAATCTGGTATAAAATCGATCGACACGAATCGGTGTGTGTGTGCAAGGAACGCATCTTACAAAAAGTCGACCATCTTCAAGTCGACCGGCAAAAATCGGCGTGTGTGCCAGTAGCGTTACGCTACTAGCACACACACCGATTCGTGTCGGTCGGCCGCATTTCTTTAGTGGAATGAAGAGAAAAGTTGGAGCTTGCACACGTAACAACACCGTCAAAAGGTCGATCAGCTGTCGTCGATTGCCATTGTCTTCAACCGACACCGTTAGCTACGGGCGATCCCAGTAACACATGTAATCCTTCTGACCTTTAAGCAAGGCATTCACGACCGCGCTGTTCTACTCCACTTGTACCAACAACTGGTTTGTATTCCGCTCAGTCCAGTCGATAGATTTAGGCAAATCATTCACGGATGTTCCAAAGTTGGTTTTGAGACACCTTGTTTGAGAAGGTTCAAAGTCCCAGACTGGCTCCCACGCGCTTTCCCCCTCCCCAACTCTCTCCACACGCACACACACAGGTAATTTATCGCCGTCTCGAAGAATCATATTTCATTTTTATGGCCTTTCATTTCAATGGATATCAGATTCGTTTGAATTCCAATAGCGCTGTCTATCTGCGCCAATTTTCAACGGGATTTCACATTGACGAAAGGTTTTCCCTCCCCTTTTTTCCTTTTTCTTTTTCAATATCACTATAACCTTATTTATTCTAGAAACTCCCAGAATTCATTTCCATTTAAACAGACCAGTGGCGTAACTAGGGTGGGGCTGGTAGGGCCTGTTCCCTGGGCGCAGTTGCAAAGGGGCGCAAAATTAAGGAATCAATTGGTTGTATTTATAAGAAAAGTTGGGTTTTTTGTAGCTCTTAATCCCAAGATTCTTAAAAATTGAAGTAGTTTAAACAAAGTGTGGGAAAATCTTAAGGATACAGTCATTTTTACAGCCCGGAAACCTCAAGCTGCGACAAAATAACAAATATTATGTTTCAGAGATTTGCTGATCAAAACCCTCATCACGAAATTAAAAGCACGTTTAGAACTCCCACCCCACCGAGACACAAATTTGTATTTCTGTGGGGTGGGGGATAAGGGAACATCGTTAGGAATCAGTTATCACCGCAAGGTTTCTGATGGTTTCTCACGTTATGCCTGATTCATACTGACTGAATATCAGTTTCTTCGGAATTTGGTGATAAACGGTTAGCGAAAGTGTCAGTCCTATTTTCAATCAGCAAAGAGTGAAGAACAGAAAATATACCTCCATTTTTTTTGCGTAGTGTAAGAGCACTCCAGCAACTTTAAAAGACCTAAATTCGGTATCTTTACATTGTTTTCAGTACTGAATATTTGCATAATTTGTATGATGAAAATGCGATAGTGTTTATATTAAATTTTATTTTGCAAAACCTAGATGCAGTTCTGCAAAACGCAAACAAACCAACCAAAAAAAATTCTGAGAGAGAGAGAAAAGACCGCAAAAAATTTTGCAATTTGTGGTAAAAATTATCAGTCGGTATTGACGTCGAAATCAAGATAATGAAAGCGATTTCTTTAATAATTAACGGGAACGAATACATAAAGAAAAAAATTTCAATTCCTGCCGTAATGGAAAGTGTTTTCTTTCCTCGCTGAGTTACGCTATTGTCACCACTTAATTTTACTGTTAACAAACGCATTTAAATTTGCTTTGACTATGAAATTAAACTACCAATTCTCAGCCTAAAATAATTATTTAAATATGTAAATACGGCAGTCATTTTTTGTTTGTTTGTAATCTTCAGGTTTAGCACATGTACAAACATTTTAGTACTAAAGTATTGTAATTATAAACACTTTTGCTTCAATAAAAGCCAGAAATGTAAACTTATAACATTTCGGATACACTAAAGCCTTTAAAATTTCTCGGAAATAATGTATCATTTTTTTATGCACATAAATACTGTTTACTAAAATAATAAGGAAGCGAAATTGTACATGTCGTAGACAAATTAACCCTCTGAGCGTTTCACACGTATTTCTACGTCGACCTTGGACTACCTCATAAGCGGGAAACACGCATTTCAACGTGTGGTCAGAGACACGCCGAAAGCGGTCAGCCCGGATATTTACGTCTCTTGTGAACTGTCTCTAAAGTGCGAGAAACGTATTATTCCGAATTTCTTCCCCCTTCCTTGGTTTGACATTTTGATTGATTAGCTGGGGAGGGTAGCGGTCGACACAATGAGTGCTGATAAGAATGTACTTACTGCAAATTAGAGATACCACAGGATCCAAGACCCCACACCCCCTTTGGCTTGGGGCATTTTAACGCTATCTGCATTGAGGTCTTCTTTCAGAAAGAAGGTCAGTTTTGGATTTTTTTTCTAGTTGTGTGTGTCCGAATTTGGATTCTGTATAAGTTCGGTTTAATATTTGTCAGCCTGGATTGAAATTGTATTATGTTTCAAGTGTTTTCCCTGTAATACACTTATGTTATATAAGATTTTATTTCAATGCATCAATGTTTTAATCGAATTGTTAAGTAAAATAGATTTTGTGGTCCAATCTCTTTCAATACCCCATTCAAGCATAGAAAAATTTGAGAAGCCGGGGGTGATAAGAAAAGAGGGGGTTGTTTATTTCGTTATATAACATTGAATTGAAAAAAAAAATAACTTTAAGGTTTAGGTGTGATTTTTTAAAACTATAACAGTTTTTTTTCTAGATGAGTTTTCTATATTACACTACTTAGAATTTCTTTTAAATTCATCAAAATGAAATAAATTCCGAAAAAAAAAACAATTATTTTTTCAAATAATTATTATTCAATTTATTTTTTGCTCACTTTGAGCAAACATTGAAACAAATGTTAAAGAAAAGGGATGAAAATTTTATTTTTTATGTTTTAAAATATTGTATTTTTGTTAGAGAAAATTTTGGTTTACATGGAAACGTAAAGAATTATATCAACTAAATTTAACGTTTGAGTGATCTTAACAGACTTTTAGTTATCTTATTAAGAGTCTGATAACATCTGCAGTTTAAGTTTATTTCAATAGTCAGTGAAAATGTTTATTTCTTTTTTAAAATGTAAGAACACAAAACCATTTCTAAGAAAATATCAATGGTTACTTCAATGATACTGTATTTATGCACTAGTTCCTTGAGCGTTATAGTTTTGCTGATATGCATTCTTCAATAAGTGATCAAATCTAAATGCCTGAATTGCATTGCTTTTGGTAGCTCTTATGCCAATTGCGAGCTGAATTTTAATAAATGCTATGAGACAAGAATCCACTAATATGTGTTACAAACCTATGATGCATCCCGACACGTTATTAACGAGTTTGAAGACAGTACTTCTAATAATAATAGTAGTCTTAGGCATTGAATTATTTCCAAACTCCACCGTCACATGCTAGACAGTGTGTTTTATCACAATATCTTGTGTGTGTGCTGTGATTTGTAAAGTATAATTTTTTTAAATAAAATTCTGATTTATATACAGGTTTTTATTTTCATTCTGAACTTTAATGGATAATAATGAGACTCTTATTTATTTTCCAAGCTGTATGATATATTTGAATTAGATCTATAATTTTATTTTGTAAGAAAAACAGTAAAGTGTCAGTTTTATGTTAGTTAAATTTCCTTTATATTTGGTATGAAAAGGCCCAAAAATGTTTTTGAATATCACACCGATAACGTCCAAGACATTTATAAATTGTGAAAAGGCACCTGATTAATTTCGAATAGGTGTTAAATTTTTCTCTTTATTCTTTGATTTTGCGAAGTTTGCAAAAAATTGTCTGTAGAAAAAAAAATTCAATAATATTTTACTTCGTAGCTAGCGCATTTTCGTAAAATTGATAGGAAAAAAAAGTTTGATCGTTTTTGCATTCTAGTAAACGAAGTATACAAAGAGAAAGAATTATAATCGTTGATCGTAAATTTCAACACGAGATTTTGACGAATCTCCAGTTTTTAGACCTCCCCGAGTCCGAAAAACACAATTTTGGAATTATGTTTGTGAACACAATAACTCAACAACGGTTAGAGTTAGAAAGAAGGAATCTTTTATATGGACTTAATACAAAATTAGTATATTTCAATCAATTTTTGGATAAAGTCCGCCCAAGGAAAATTTGTATGTTAGGGTTCATATCAACACGATAATTTCAGAACTTAAACAGCTAGATAGATAAAATTTGGTACACAGTTTTAAAAATTAGGAATGTAGGTCCGTATTAAATTTTGGACGAAATCCCTCGACGCGTTAACTGTCTGTTGGTTTCTGTAATCGCATGCTTGTGAACACGATAATTCCTAAACGCAACGACTTAGATAAATGAAGTTTGGTATGTGGTCTTTTAACCCTAATTGTCCAATTTTCGTTTCAATAGGGTAAAAAAAAACTTTAATGCCCCTGAAACTCAATATGCCATTACATTTCGATAAAAAAAAATTATAAATAAAGAATTAAAGGGGCCGTTCAAATATTACGTAAGCATTTTTTTGGTATTTTTTGATCCCCTCCCCCCCTTGTCAGCAAAAATAAGCAAATCGCAAACCCCCTCTTATAATTACGTAAGCAAACTGCACCTCCCCGTTCTTTTTTTTTACAAAACGTATAACAATAATAATCTAATTTTAAAAATTTTAGGATTTAATTCAAATAAAACCAGCGGGAGTGACCTCCCCTAAACTTTCTCGTATACTTCTCAAACATTTGTCATTTCCCTTCTCCCTGCGTGGATAAAAAAATCGAACCTACTGTAACCCAGAATTCAATGACTATCAGAAGGTTTTTCATTGTAAATTATAGTGATAGTAAAATATTTAGATGAAAAATCATATTGAAAGAGATGCGTATGTATTAAAAGTTAGCAATATTTATTTTCTATCAAACTGTAGCCAATGCACAAGCTCCGTGTGCAGAGGAGAAAACAGGAGAAGACCTCATTCGTTAGCTTGCGCATGCGCAGAGATTGCTTCCAGTACGCAAGTAAAACAGGGGAAAAGTGATTTAATCCTTCCGCGTGCACAGAGATTGCTACCAGTACACATGCGCATGGAGAATCGGATTAGAAAAATTAATTATGCAATTTGAACGTCTTTTTCGTTACCGATTCAAACGAAATTTGGGCACAGACCTATAATTAATATTAGCAAACGTCATACCAATTTTTATTTATCTAAGCCAAAGGGTTTAGGAGATGTAATTTTTACAAGTACGCGATTATACAGACCAACAGACAGTCAACCCTTTGACGGATTTGGCCCAAAATTTTATACGGACCTACATTCATGATGATATAACTGTGTACCAAATTTTATTCATCTAGCTATTCAAGTTTTTCAGTTATAGTGTTCACATAACCGCGGACAGACAGACTTCCCGTGGACGGATTTTGTCCAAAATTTGACAGAAACCTAAAAATTATGTTTAAGGACCACATACTAGATTTCATCCCTGTAGCTCTAATAGTTTTCGAGTTATCGTGTTCACAGACACACAGACAGACATAATTCCAAAATTGTGTTTTTCGGACTCAGGGAGGTCTAAAACATGGAGATTCGTCAAAATCTCGAGTTCGAATTTTTTGACGATTACAATTTTCTCTTTGTATACTTCGTGTACGAGAAAGTAAAAACTCTAACTCGGCTTAAAATGAAAAAAAAAATAAAAAAAAAAAAATGTAAGTTTAATTTCCTTACAATTTCAAGTTTAAGCTTACAAAAATCAATTTTCTTTTGCCAAATTTATCTTTTTTTTCAAATTAAATTTTTTTAAATTAAATTATTTGTGCAAGTTACAAGAGATTTTCAGAAATAAAGTGATTTTAATATCTTACGTAAGCATCACTCATACTCCCCTTCCTCCCTTGTCAGCAAAAATAAGCAAATCGCATATCCCCCCCCCCCCTTGGGTGCTTACGTAATATTTGAACGTCCCCAAATTTAATTTTGAAAAATTTGCGACTGGATGCTCTAGTACCTGGACAATAGTATCAAAGTTTCAAATTTCAGGTGAATTAAATTTCCGTTTATTATAATAGAAGATAATCTCTTGCGTACTAAATAAAGGTATATGAATAAGCTATTTCTTCCAATATTTAGCGCATTAGTTTTCAAAATGTAACCTTTAGTTTGAGAATTATTAACTCGTTCTCTTAAAACGCATATGTAACGAGTTTCATTACAAAAGGCTTGTAGCATATTATTTATTTAAAATATTATTCAGGGTTAAGAAGGTTATTTGTAATCCTTCATATATATTGATTATAGTTGGCTATTTTGGAATATAGATCATTATGTGACTATCTATATACTAAGTGTTTATGTGCATACAAAACGGATTAATCCAGTTAAGCGCTGTTTATATTTGTGATCGGCTCTAAATTTTCTACCTTTTACCGAATACTAAATCAAGAAACAATATGAAAAGTTTTATAGTGCCAACAGAGATTAGTAAAATATATATATTATAATTTTAATTCATGCTAGAATCAGCATTCCTCACCCCCCGCAATAGAGTATCTCTTAATTTCGTGTAATGAGTTATAACTTTGTCATAAGGTGCTAGATAAAACATTATTTAACTTTATTAGTTGTAAATTTTGATTAATATATCTAAAAATAGGCATGTAATTATGCGATGAATTATATTATGATTATTATTAAAGATATTTGTCACTAAGGCTTTTGTATGATTTTAACTGTGTTAGTAAATGATTTACTTCAATGTTTAGAATTTTTATATACTGTCTATGGGCAAAAAAGTAATGTATATAATTTTTTCATTTTTATTCTTATGTATGTGGGTTCTTTTCAGATTGATTAAGAGATTTGTACACATTTTATATTATTTTTCAAATACGAGATAAATAGAATGCACCTTTGTGACAATCACATTTTATCTCGCCATCTTACTAACAGATGGCTCCACGATAGACTTAAACTCACCCATCTACCAAGAGATGGCACTGCAAGGACTTTTCGCTATCAGAAGGAGGATGAACAGAGTCTTTTGACTGTTCGTGCAAGAAGGATGGCTTTTTGTCTCTCACTGGGACCGGTCGGACAAATCTCGCTATGCGTAGCGAGTTGAATAATCTGACTTGTCAGTTTATGTAATCTTAGTAAATCCAGAATTATTTTATGTGGAAAGTGTGAGAAGAATAAATTTAATTTAATTTAACTATGGTCCAACTTTATTTTAACTGTCCATTTCACTTCCTGTGAGCTAGCCGGATATCTCGGTTAAACCTTTTATTTATATTTTTCTAACATATCAAAATTATCTTACAAAAAACTTTGATTTTCTAATTTCGTCCATATTTAAGGGATCAAAGTAAGAATGCACCAGATTTTCTGTGAAAATTTAGCGAAATTTTGTTAAAAAATGTGTAATGTATAAATCTTATCAACTCAAAAATGTTTTATATGTTATTTCTTCAGTTTATTTGCACTTTCAGTCTTTGAACTCCCTGGCATAAAGATTCCGAAAAGAAAATGAGGATCACACTTCAAAAGAAAAAAGAAGGGGGGGGGCGCAGTTTCGGTATTTGCCCTGGGCGCCATTTTATGTAAGTACGCCACTGAAACAGACGTAAAATCCTAATTCAGATTGACTAATTTTTAATCAATTCTAGATGCATAAGAACCAATCCATTAGAATTAACAGCCCTAAGGAAGAAACCCATTCTTTATTTGAAAAAAAAAAAACTTCTCAAGAAGCTGCCATTTCAGTGATTAGACTGAATGGAGAGTTTTCATTTTGAATGATTGTCATATAATATAGTTGTCATTAGTACCAATAGATCAGTCCAGCAAGTTAAACCTTTCCATTTGCAGAGAGCCAATTGCATTTAGTTGGTTATTTTGAGTAACTGCCACGGTGAAATGAGGAACCAGCGACTCCCGATTTCTAAGCATTTCTCCCTTGACGACCGACACGAAATCGGGGTGTGTGCAAGGAAGGCATTGCCTGCAAAATGTCGACCGCTTTTGTTAGTCATAGCCTGTTACTATATTCGTTCTAGGGTAAAATAACTTTTTCTAAAAAAAGATGAATTTAAGATGAAGAAATCACATTATTTCTTACAATATAATGAAATTTTCGATAGAATTATTCATAAGAGATCAGTTAGAGATGAAGCAGATGGGATTAGCCAAGCCTGAGAACGGTTAGATCAACGTGAAAATGGATTAAGTCAGCGAATATAAGATCGTAACAATTCACAAATTGAGGTGAACATTATGGAACTTACTGTTATGAATATTGTATCTTTTTTCGGTACTTTTCTGTCATGCGTACACCACTTGGCATCTTTTTTTTTTGTCTTGGCGAATTTTCTTACGCTGAATCGCCAGTTTATCTCTAGAAGCATTAGGAAAATCATAGCATGCGTATAACCGAGATGCTCTACGAGGGTCAGCCAGTTAATCTAAATTACAGAAAGTGGATAGAAGTTGCAATAGTATTAATAGATAGTTTTTGCAACAATACATGACGTGGCTGGACAACCAGAGGAAAGATTTCCGTCTGCTGATTTGTCACCACAATCATAGTTCCCAAGAGGACGGCTAGGAAAGGCCAAATTTCAAGTGTCTAGACATAAGAACGCTACCCTATATATTAATTGCTGTCGAATATTAAGTGTTACTGTCGAATGGTCGTTGTTCATTGAATCTTGCTCACTTTTAAGGAATCGAAAAAATAAATTTGGTCAAAAAGAAATGAGAGAAAATATGCTCGTACGATTTTGGTATAATTTAAACAAAATTTTGGTGAATAATTTTAGAAGATAGAGTTTGGGACGGGATTCGAAAAGTTAATGCGAATGACGTTGCACGTGCCGAAAGCAGATTCAGGGTGACGTAATAAATGGACTGAAAAAACCTTTGAAGAACAAACAATCCCAAGAAGCTACAAAAAAAGTTAGGACAAATTCTGGCAACATAAATTTTCCTGGATTAGTACTTGGATTATGAAGCTATTATGCGCATTTATGTTACGCATTTAGTTTAACAGCACTTACAAAAAAAAACCTGCAGCTCTCTTTTCGACTTTTCGTATATTTCCACAGTATGACGCTTTTGAATTTAGCTTCCTAGTGAAATGAAGAGACTCGAGTATAGGTTTTGGAGCAGTTCTCCGTCCTGTTGATCGATTGAGTTCCACTTTCCAACTTTACATGAAATCGACTTCTTTCCATTTTCGTTTCTATACGAATTATTGACTTTTCAAGTTGCTCCAGACTTCTGAATCACACGGTACATCTGTATATGTTCATATTTATGTAGTTCCTTGGTTTATTTAACTATTTAGTACGTTTAGGCTCCACTTGGCGTTTGACCCATTCAGCTTACTAAAACTCGAAATTCGAGACTGAAAATCTTACATTTTTAAAGCAGATTGAATACGTTTTCGTTGGACTTACATGAACCTTTTCCTCGATTTCTGTTTCAGTTCGAATTTTTTCTATTTTGGCTTACAGAAAAGACTCATTAACGAGTGAGAAGCGCGCATGCGCACAAATTGACCTTCTCATCGTTGATTCTTTACAAATTAAGACTAAGTTGTGTTTTACCAGGGGCGAGGTGTCCCGTAATCAAGAAGTCGAAGACTAAGTTATAAAAAAGGTAGTTCCTGGAAAGTTAAATAAAGGACGATGATTATGGGCATATAAATTCGATTTTCTGAGTATTCTATTCTTTATAATCTAGATTTTTTTCATTGAGATTAAAAAAAAAAAA
>BGPR01031863.1:0-17805 GCA_013235015.1 Araneus ventricosus | reverse complement strand
GCATCGCAAATGGGAGAGAGGAGACTTTCACCTGTCTGCTGCTGCTCAGTTTTTTGTAACATCTTAACGGAAGACTTTGTTTGTAACAGATTGTATTTGTTCTCTTCGCCCAAACGTTTAAAATGCGTTTACGATCTTCCTCTAACGTATTTCTTCTTTGTCTCTTGCATTTCCCACATATAATGGGAAAGTGTTCCATTGTCTCTCTTTCTATCTCTCGAATACGAAGACGACAAGGAGAAAATACTGCAACTATCGACCACCAGGTTTTGATTCATCTCCGCGCTTCAGACCTCCCTGTGTCCGAAAAACACATTTTAGGATTTAATTATGTCTGTCTGTCAATGAATATTTCTGTAATTTGTAATCATGGCCTAGTATTAACTTGACTTTGTCCTTCACCGATTAGTGTCAGGAAATTTTGAACTAAACTTCTTAATACATCTCTGACCGGCGATTTTACACAGAGGCTATCTAATGTCACCGGCTACCATTTCGCAACTGAACGTGGAAGTAAAACAATCTAAATAAACTTCAACACCACGCCTAAACAGTGCAAATACGAATTAATTCGTGATCGGTCAACAAGGTTTGGGCTTAAAAACACGAGTTAACTTGTGACCAGTCAACAAGGTGTTAAGCGGTCCAGCCTGATGGACACGGTTTTGTCAATCCCATGTAAAGGGGATATCCCTTGATTTTGGCCATAAATGTCAGGCACTGGACGGATATGCCGACGGTCAGAACGATGGATAATTGAGGAGCGTCTTCCGATTTCTGTTCCACTTCATGTCCGCTACACTGTCTAAATAACCGAAAGGTTACAGTCGCAGGCTCATGAATTGGTGTTATGTCTGTAAACACCGAAACTTAAAAGCGAGATAAGCTAAACAGATTATTAGTACGTGTTGCACTAAATTGTAGATTTTTCTCAAATTTTTGACGAAATCCGTCTACGGGAAGTCTGTCTATCTGCCCTTCCGTTTGCATGTGAACACGATATCTCAACCAGCGGGAGTGTTCTCCCCTAAACTTTCTCATATACTCCTAACACATGTAGGGAAAAAATAAGCTAAAACCCCTAACGCAGTGGAGATTTTAAAAAAGAAACGAAATTAAGTCAGTTCCCCGCATAAAAATTTCGAATCTGCTTTATTTCCAGAACGTAACAAGTTTCTCCAGCATACGTTGAAACGACAAAACAAACGACAATAAAATAATCCGAGCAGGATCAGAATTCGCCAGAAGGGAGAAAAAGGAGCCAAAAGGGAAGAAAAAAGCGCCAAGCAGGAGCCGCTGATTATTATGCACAGAAGATTGCGTCCAGTACGCATACGCATGGAGACAATGGATTTGTTTCAAAAGTTAAATTATACAGACCGACAGACAGTCAACCCGTTGACGGATTTCGCCCAAAATTTTATATGAACCTACAAATTATGTTTAAACACCACATACCAAATTTCATCCCCGTATCTCTAATAGTTTTCGAGTTATCGTGTTCACAGACAGACAGACATAATTCCAAAATTGTGTTTTTCGGACTGAGGGAGGTCTAAAACGTGGAGATTCGTCAAAATCTCGAGTTCGATTTTTTTGACGATTACAGTACTTTCTCTTTGTATACTTCGTATACGAGGAAGTAAAAATCCAACGAGTGACATGGATAAAATAAAGCATATGATATTACCATCAGATTTGTAGATCGCTATCAAACGTAGGATCGCACCAGTCAACTGGTTGACAGTTGGCCAACTTGTGTATTCGCTTGCGATAGTGCGATCCTAATAGTGTGGTAACTCAAATACACAGCAAGGCAGATAAATGAAAGTCAGTATGCGGTCTTGTATCCAAAATTATGGATCTATGCCAAATTCTGGACCCAATAGGTCAACGGGAATTCGTCTCCAAAATGCATAGTAACTTTTCTTCGCTAAAAATTAGATAAACTAAACAAAAATTAAAATGAAACAAAAAGAGTAGGGGTGGAAGATTAAACAGATGACAAAAAACGATGACAATACATCTTTAAGCGCAGAAGGTTGTGCATTTTGATTCGTCAAAATGATTCAAATATGATTTTGACGGCCCAGGCACAAAGGGTATATTTGATTTATAATTTTACCCTTGACAGAAAATTGTCTAATTTTGAATCTTTATGGTAGTGTCTTCGATAAAGTTTACATTGATTCTTATTCATTTCTTCTTTCTTTTGAACATTTTTACTTTCAAATTCATTTTTATATATTTTATGTGTTTTAAAATATTATCGTTTCAACCTTCATGGATGCAATCACTTATGTTGCTTCTCACGCTTAAAGATGTATTGTCATCGTTTTTATCTCAAATTTGCTGTTTTTTGTCTTTACTTTTTTCTTTCTTTTTGTTTCATTTTAATTTTTGTTTAGTTTATCTAATTTTTGCTTCTGTATTATATTATAAATAGCTGCATTTGCGCCTTTATATATAATACTATGAGTTTTTATTATTTAATTAATTTAATCAATTTATAAATTTGTTAATGTATTACTGTCTTTTCCTCGCTATACTGCGAAACCCAAAATGCTCCATCTTGTATAAGTATACGAGAAGGGAGGGGAAGACACTCCTGATGGTTTGCTTCACAAATGAGAGATCAAGAGAACCATTTTCTTAAAGAATCACGAACAGATACGAAAACGTGGAATCGTTTCCAAAAGAACAGTTTTTTTTTTTACTTTCTCGTATGCGAAGTATACAAAGAGAAAGTATTGTAATCGTCAAAAAAATCGAACTCGAGATTTTGACGAATCTCCGCGTTTTAGACCTCCCTGAGTCCGAAAAACACAATTTTGGAATTATAGTCTGCGAACACGATAATTCGAAAACTATTAGAGCCACGGGGATGAAATTCGGTATGTGATCCTGACACATAATTTGTAGGTTTCTATCAAATTTGGGACAAAATCCGTCTAAGGGAAATCTGTCTGTCTGTTTGTCCGCGTTTATGAGAACACTATAACTCAAACACTTGAATAGCTAGATGGATAAAATTTGGTACACAGTTTTATCATCAGGAATGTAGGTCTGTATAAAAGTTTGGGCCAAATCCGTCAAAAGGTTAACTGTTTGTCGGTCTGTATAATCGCATACTTTTGATCGCAATAACTTCTTAACAAAATTACTTAGATAAATAAAATTTTGCTGGTGGCCTTCTAACCTTAATTGTAGATTTGTATCCAATTTTTGTGTCAATCGGTTTAATAAATGGTATTCAATTTTCATTTTCGCTGTCTTCAATTTTCTACGACGCAAAAAAACCCCGATTGATCTTGGCTCACTGCCAAATTGTACCCACGCTCTTTCGCTGAGGATATTGACGTTTCGCTCATTTTTTTTCTCCGCTGCGTTCGGGACGCTTGTTCGTTTTAGTGCCTTTTTGCTTATTTTTTTCTACATATTTAATCAAAGATTATGAAAATATTTGACGCAATTATGCAACTAGAATCAATTCTAACATGCACGCTTTCAGATTCGGCTGTTTTTGCAAAACAGTATAGAAATATTCTACTATTGCATTTTTATTTATTTATTTGAAAACGATTGCATTATAAGTAATCTGTTACGAAATGGACAAGAGTTGATTCAATTTTTCGACACACACGAAGCTACAGTTTGCAATAGTGAACACGAAATCCGTAAAACGTTGATGGTTCCCGATTTCATAACTGAGTCCAATAGCTGAATGCAGTATCAAATGAGGAAATACTCTGAGAACTTTATAAGTGTTTCTTACTGTTGGCATTAGAATTAAATTCTTCTCAACTTCAGGATAAACAGGCTGAAGCCATCTTGCACAGTGGAAAATGTAAATAAGTTCTTATCAGCAATATGACGCCGCTATGACGTCATCGGAAGAGCAGCCAATCAGATTTTTTACTATAGCTTTCGGTATGCAAAATGGCATCAGTGATATGCAAATCGTCCAGGAGGGCATATATAAATACAAGATCGATCTCATCTTTTGTATTCTCGTTCTTATTTGTATTCTTATTGCAGTAAGACTGTCAAAGTCTCACAGTTTGTTTAAACTGTTTATTTTCCACCTGTAAATACTCATCAATAAATGTCTTTGTCTGCATAATGATTGTCGTCTTTTAAAAGTCTTCCACGCCAATTCTTTTAGATTCCACTGACGCATAAATGGCCGCTCTGCTAAGCCTAATCCGCCATTGACGTTCAATTCCATCACTTACAATATCTTCTGCCTATGTTAAATGGGACGTTTCTTAACGAAAAAAGACAGCAAGGATGTTTTAATTATCAACTGAATATGAATTCTGCAGAAGTCAAATAGAGATTATTTACAGAAATAATAAAACAATGAACATTGTTTACAGATTAATGCAAAGCAATGAATCGTCGTTTAACAAGCAACACCACCTATCTCAATCTCCACCTATATTTAGGGTTGCCATGCGTCCCGTATTTACGGGACTGTCTTTACTCAGTTCCTTATTACTATGTGTCGCATATTGGCAACACTGAGAGTCTATTCAAACAGTTTGCATGTCTAAAATATTATTCAGAGAAAAATAATACCAACCAAAACCACTAAGCAACCATGAAATTGAGCATGAAAGAGAAATAGCTGAGGCCGATACGAAGTATATTGATCGGAAGTCATGTCTGATAAAGCTATGCGAATACGTATTTGCCATTCCAGTCCGCAATGTTATCAGAATCAGCGGAGAGAATATTTTCGCTCATGTCAACTCAATGGTCGGACGGAACAAACAGGTTGCCATTGGAGACAACTAAAGCAATTTTGATTTGTCATTACAATTTTAAAATGACTTGAGCCCAACTTCATGATTATGTGACAGAAGGAAATGATATAAATAAGAAAGTAAAATCAACTTTAAAATATGACTGGGCTAAAAAAAATGACAAGCCTTGCATCTTTTTTATTATTCTATGTGTTCATTTTATTAAATTGCTTAAACTTTATTGATTTTTTATCAGAGTAAAATAAACCATTACCTACCCACTTTTTCCATGTTTTATTTATTTAGCATTTAAATGTCCCGTATCATTTCTCGCCAATTATGGCAACCCTGCTTACATTCTAACTTATAAAGAGGAAGAAAAAACTGAATTTTTCGCAGCCAATAACGAATATGACGGATTTTTTTAAATATTTGTTATAAACGCGAGACCGTGCATGATGTGCCGATGTGAAAAAATCGAGGAGGCTGTCTCTGCGAAACGGCCGCTGGGATTGAGGGCATAGACTGACTTACCTTACTCAACTGTGACTAGAGTACCTCTATGTGACTATTAACTCTATAGTCTATAGTGACTATTAGTCTAGTGTGACTATGTGACTCTATGTAAAGTTTTTCGTGATTTTCACCAACTTTGAAGCTCGACTGCAATTAAACCGTAATTACAAATTCTAAAATTACTTTTTGCAATCTTCAATGTCAACCTTTCTCTGTTAAATGACACTAAAACGAACTCTCTATGTTATTTGGTTGCGGAGCTATAAGCGTTTAAAAATACCACGAAAAGCGTCATATTTTTTTCCTTTCCCGACACACCATTAGGCCACTATGGAGAGACGCAAGTCTACGTCAAAAAAAAAAAATCCACTACATTCGTTATTGGTAGCAAAAAGTTCAGTTTTTTTCTTCTTGTATAATTTGGAAAATTGAGATAGGTGGCGTTGCTTTTTAAGCTACGAAATGCTACAAGTTTCTATGAAAGTTATAGCAAAATATTGAATAATAAAAGAAAACCATTCAAACTTAACTCTAGATCAGCTTTCTATATACATTCATTTCATAAGCAAATAGAAAGCCTATTCTTATTCACGATAGGCCCTTTGTTTTGTTAAAATTCAGACAGCCACCATATGTCTGAGTGTTGTCTTTTTATTTTACATTTTTAAAGATGCTCATTCGTCTGTCTGCTTTTCGAACGAACTCGATACCTCCCCAAATGGGAGGCAAACCTGCCTTTACTCTTCCAGAGAGGGTTGGACTGAGAGTGACTGAAGACATGAAAATTGTCAAATTCGAGATTTTTTTCTGCTTCTGTCAACTATTTTCGTTCTTCTGTCTCGAATTTCGAATGCCAGTCATTCCGAAGAGAAACATGTGCTTTCTTAATCCCCCACTTTCTGACAACTCAACTCCGTGTGCCCTCGCGAACCCCCCTCTTAAAAATAACTCACATCTCTTGTTTTAATTGCATGTCACCCTTGCATTCTTCAGTTTCCGAGTAAGACAGCGCAAACGCGTTTCGTTTCATACAGGAGGTATACATAGAATTCTGTCGTAGAACTGTATAAACAATTTGAAAGTAAACACGATCCTCGCTTTGCTTGTTATTTAGGCCTCGTAATGTTTAAAACGTTCATCCATCATTGCGCATCTCCATCGTATGTAGGAGATACTTATATTGTGCATCGCATTGCCTACTTATGTCGTTCTTTAATAACTTGAAATGTGATTTTTATTTATATAATCTTTGTTTAGTATAAAGCTAATAAATACAGACTACATAAGTAAAAGTTGTATTTATTTTTGCAAAATAACACGCTATAAATATGTAATGTGAAGCACGGTATAAATATCTCCTGCATACGCGCGCCCGCTGGAAGTTTAATTTTAGTTACATTTGAGTTCTCTGCAAAATAAGTGAGATTTTGCAGTTTTGCACTTTATGAGAGAAATATGCTATTTTCAGCATATCATATGTATGTTTGCATAAAACACTGGATACGAAGTTATATCAATGTTAAATTGTGCATGACTAACAGATGAGCGACATTTTTCAATGCATCTCAGCTCATTTAATGTATCTGCTGTTCCTTTCAAAAACCCCTAGACTAGCACTTTTGGACCATTTCACTACGGAAAGGGGTGACAGGCAATGAGTAAGATGAGCTCTATTCCGGAGATATCTGTTAAGTCGCACGCTTCGTTGGATTATGCATATTTTTTCTGTTATTCCTTTTCTAGTTAGTCTTTACAGCAAATCAATAGATGAAAATAAAATTTTTCTATATACTTTAAGTAAAATGTAAACATCTCCACCTATATTTTGACGTGGAAACGTTTTTCCACTCGTTACAGTGATAGTCGGTCGAACATACCGTCAGATTTGAATCGTTAATAACTACGAGAATAATATTGCGAAAAGAATGGTTGACCCTACAACGGACACATCATATCTGTAAGAGTTTGTCGCATGGTATTTGTTTTGCGTGTGACGTCATCATATTCCAGTATAGGCGCATGCGCGTGATTGTTATGAATTAGCTTTATGTAAGGTTATAAATAAGTGTAGCGTGGTAACGCGTTTACCTAGGAGGCTGATTCTGTTTTCATTTTAAAGAGCTTGAGGAGAATTACTAGGACCCAAAGTGAGACAATTAAAATATTTATCAGAATATAAGCAAAAATCGGTATTAAATTGAACATTTCAAACTCCGCATGTTTTTTAATTATAACATGCAGAGTTTTCTTTCGAATTATACGAAACTTACAGAATACTTGACAATACGTAAAAGAAACATTGTATTAAAATTTGAATTCAAAAATTTGAATATTACGAGAAATATAAGCAGTTGTAGTAAATAATGTTTTACTACGCATACGCGAAATGTAGTTCTATATACTGTCAACAGATGGCGCCATCGAAAGCTACTCTAAATAAAACACAAGAAAGGCGCAGTTTGGGTCCAGAATAGATAAATTACAAGTTTATCGCATCTAGCAAGGGTCTGTGGTAGCTTGTGGTTTACCTATTCTGTAACCAATATACTAACTCTGTGTAAATTTTGTATTAAAAGATTGATAATTAAATTACATTATTAATACGAAACACTTGTTTTATGATTTTATCCCGATGTTTTCACGAAAAATCCACGGCGCGGACCCGAACTACGCCTTTATGTTTTTTTCACTTCACCCCTATTTTGGTGAAATCAACACCGCCTGGCGCATGCGCAAAAGGGCGGAGGGTTTCCGTATCTGAGAATGAACACTATGTTGCATTTATTACATACACAGAATATTTTATGAAAAAAGCCAGAGTGTTTTCCCCTGGAATTTCTCCGTACGAAGTATGGCACGTTTTGAGCGTGACCTAATGAAGGAAACCGAACATACATTTTAGACATCTTCATTTGCACCGACTGGATCCAAAATTTTCTATATATCTACTATTTTAGCCAAAAGACCACATACCAAATTTCATTTACCTACATTATTGCGTTTTGAGTTACCGCGTCCACTGACACGCAGACGTACAGACAGACAGACGTTCAACGGATTACGGCAACTTCCACGGATTTAAACCAAAATTTGATGTAGATCTACGATTCTAATGATAAAATCATATCGTCGCTTAACAAGCAACTTCAAAAACCTATAGATGGGTCATTTAAAAATTTGCGTACGTATATCCTCCTCGAAAAGATAACGCGTTCCTTTAGCCATGACTTCATAAATAAAACTAAGAGGCATAAAACACCCTCGACACAATACTATCTCTCGTAAAATCCCAACCCACGCGAGACAAAAAATTATAAACAAGCGATCCAAAATGAGTTAAAGAGCTCGTTAACCTGTGCTTTTCTTTACACGTGTTTCTGTTTATACACCTTAAAATCTAATAATTATAATCCAATGATTCACAGACACGCGATCGACTACAACCTGACCTCGGAGAGAGAAATACTAATGTACGGGACCAATCTTTTGAAAGATACATGGAATAATAACGCCACATCTGATAGAAACTATTTTGTTCCAAAAGACCAACGCATATATGCTGCACTCGTCCCACAGAAGCAATTTTACCGTAATGTAGGGATGCGGCGCTCGGCCCTAAGTGGAATCTAGCACAAACACACATATGCGGCGCTAGTGACTGAAGACCACATACCAAGTTTCATCCGTTTAACTTACTGAATGTTGAATTATCGTGTTCACAGATATAACACCATTAACGCTTCTTCGCTCCTAGGTTTTGTGACCTCTCATTGTCAGTTTTAAATGGAGTTTATTTTATTTATATTACCGTCCCGTTTTGAAGCAACACGAGGGCTATTTTGAGACTAACTTCGTCATTTTGAACCACGGTCAAATGACGAGGACGACACCTGAGCTGGCACGCCCTCTCCAAACTTCCACGCCACAAAAACGGGAGGACATTTGGCCATTACGTATGATTTAGCGTGCAACAGGCCCCATACACGGCGGATCTTCATTGGAATCGGGTTTCGAACCTTTGAACCAGGGTTGCGGTGATTTAAATCAGTTGATTAAAATCACTGATTTAAATCGCGATTTAAATCAACTGATTTTTTTTAAAAAAATCACTGATTTAAATCACTTTATTTTAAATATCAAATTAATCTGCTTTAATGAAATAAAATTGTTCATGTATCTTTAAATAGTGATTTTAAAGTATTTTTAAATGTATATTTAAAGAAAGAATTTATAGAACATAAAAAAAATTATTGAATTGATGTAACTAGAGTACTTTCCATATCTTTATTTTTGAGAACACAAGCAAATTAGATTTTAACCCTTTGCGTCGCAAGGCAATAATTTTTTGAAAATATGATGAGAAAACAACATGAATGGGTTTAGTTTATTGTCTAGACATAGAATCTACAAAAAAAGTTTTTTAAAAAACTTGCTTCATTCCGAGGGGGGGGGGGGTTGTCCCCTTTTGTGGATACCCCCTCATGAGAACCACCCCCCTTGAATACAATACCTTGATACATTCAAAAATTATTGTTGAATCTTACAGAAAATTATAAATTAAAACTTCAAGAATAGTGGAGCAAAATTTTCGAGTTACTTTGCTAAAATTGTTAAACACCCAGAACTGAAAAATTTCTTATCTCCGAGTCAAGGAATGTTCCCAAACTTTATCTCTAATAATTCCTATTCTGGAACAAAATTTCATAAGACTGCTATATACATTCTAAAAGGAGTACTATTAGCCCTATCCTAAACCTATCATTTTCCATTTATAGTTGAATTTAACGGTTGAGAAGCGAGTGAAAATAGTTGTGCCATTAACTGGCACACTTCGTCGCAAAGGGTTAAATAAATCTCTAATGAGCAACACAATAAAATGCAAAGTATGAGATGCTCCTTTTTTTATAAAATAAATAAATATTGTGAAAGGATCATGTTCACAAAGAAAGAACATAGTAAAATGCAGTGAGTTTCATTTTAATACTGGAGAAAACTAAATAGCGTTGGGGACAACAAAATTTTTATATTGCAATAATGTTCAAATGTAAGATAATTAAGTAATGCATATAAATGTTCCAAAAGAAATACAAACATCTACATAGTGCAATTTAAACTATGATCTATACTTATAAAAGGCAATGTTTGTGAGTGTATGCGCAATGTCCAGATGAATATATCACATTTACGGTCATGAAATTTGGCACACAGGTAGTCCTGATGGTGACTCAATGCACTTCAAAGCCTTAATTTAAAAATTTTATCGAGAAAATTTTTTATTTAATGTTTTGGGTGAAACAGATTAGGATTAGAGAAAGCTTCAAAACTCATGTTTGTAATGAAACAAATGAACAGCTGAGTGTAAAATTCTCCAATATTCTAGCATACAATAATATATCTATAGTCAAGAAATGACAATTTTTATTATATTTTTCCGTTTTTCCTTAATAAAATTATCTTATATTTCAAAAGTATAGTATTTTTAAATTTTAGTTCACAAATATTTGTTAGGAAAAAGATAAATTAATCATAATATATTGTATTTACCTTTTCTCGGTTTTTCCTGACCTTAAGTTTTTAAATGTACGTGATAAACGCCTACATAAACAAAAGCGTAGTTCGCTTCTGTTCATTCCCGAGAAATTGTTTTATTAATCATTAAACACATTTCTCTTAATCTATAAACATATCAGTATTATAAATTATAAATTAAAGTTCATAATCTCGTGCTGTATTAGTTTTGTGCAAGATTAAATTATTTTTAGATGCGATCATCTAATTAGCATAAGATTCCGATATTTATGTATTATTCTATTTTTAAAGTTGTAATAGTAACTTCGTGCTTTTATATTTTTTGTTGCACTTAAAAGTAATAAATGCTGTTAGCCTTAAATATTGTTGATTCTGATTTTAATCAACTAAAAGTTGTTGCATTAAATGTCATATTAGTATTCGATTAGATTTAAAGGCCACTGCGTAATTATAGAATTTCTTTGAAGTAAAAATCCAGCCAAAGTTTTACGTAATATTTTTCAAAGAGATAGAAATCTCATTAATATTTTTTAAATAGTTGTTACATTTTTGAATTAAATTTTTTAAATTTGTTTTTTTTAAGAAAGTACAGCTTAATGACTGGTATGTTGTTATATATATATAATTCTATGACTGTAGGGCTCATTGTCTAATATACAAATGTTAAATATATATATGTAGTTTTAAAAAAAATCATTAAAATCAAAAAAATCTTGATTTAAATCAAAAAAATCCGATTTAAATCAAATAAATCGATTTTTTTGAAAAAAATCAAAAAAATCGACAACCCTGCTTTGAACCCTCCGGTCCCAAAGCCGAGACCTTACCACTAGGCCACAGCGGCCTCCGGTTTTAAATGGAAGTACAGTGAAAGCATATTTAACCAACACGAGGCCACACAAGCATCCCCGAACAACTTTATTCAAAAGTTATTGGATACACATTAATTTACATTGGTTACAGAGGCAGCCCCCTTACGTGTTCACAGACATTATTTCTGTCTGCGAAAATGTGTTTTTGGGGCACAGGGAGATCTGAAAAGTGGAGATTCAACCACATTTTAAAGTTTTGGGGATTAGAATACTTGCTCTTTGAATACGAGAAAATAAAACACATGGCAGTTCTTAATTTCATGTTAGGGGTATTGCAGCAACCTGTTGCATCTGCTGGAAACGGACAAGTGCTGGGAAAGCGAGGGCGGCCTTGAGCCGTCCGTCCATAAATATTCCCGCATTGTTTCCCTTTGCTCCCATTCTGCGGTCCCACGCAACGGCACGGAGCAATCCCGTCTCATTAGCAAGTCGGACGACGCGCCGGGTTTTATGGCCTCCGCTCCAGACGCACCGTCTGGACGAAGCGTCCGGAAGAGACTCTCTCAACATGCGCTCGTTTCGAACGAGCGGCGAAGTTTTTCTGCAATGCTGCAGATGCAGACAGACTTCTGTCAACTCGTAGGTTTCAAAGAATAATTTGGCTTTCTAGGAACGAGTGCCATATATAGGGTTGCCATACATCCCGAATATACGGGACTGTCACCGTATTTCACTGCTCAGTCCCGTTTTCTCTCAAAACTCAGCCCGTGCAGACAATTGAAGCCATTTTGATTTGTCATTATAATTGTAAAATGACTTTTATAATTATGTGAAAGAAGAAAATTATATTATTAAGAAAGTAAAATCAACTTTAAAATACGAGTTAGAATTAGAAAAGGATAAAAAAGGATTGTCTTTGCCTCTTTTAACGTAGGACTACGTTCTCTGGAAGGAAATTTATTCACAAGCCAAAACGCCACAAAACGTGGTATGGGAGATCTTCTATATATCGGTAATTACATATGTTAAAAACGTAACTAATGTCTTATTTTAGAGATAAAAGGTAACAACAGAAGTTACAAAAAAATAATTCAACATCGGAATTGTAGTTCAGCGACTACCGAGTCGTCAATTTGGGCAAAAATACGCATGAATTGGTGACGCGATCCTATACATCTTGGTAATTACATACGTAAAAGAAAACATAATTAATTTCTTATTTTAGAGATAAAGAGTAACAACAGAAGTTACAAAAAAAACTTTCTTAAACTTAAAAACTTACGAGAAACAAAAGAGTCACGCGAGTAAAGTAGTACCACGCCTTTAACATCAGCGGCTGTTTGAAAAGACAGCCTCCCGTCGTTTTTTATTATTATTATTATTCTATGTGTTCATTTTATTAGATTGGTTAAACTTGATTAATTTTTTATCAGAGTAAAATAGAATATTACCTACCAACTTTTTTCATGTTTTATTTATTTAGAACTTAAACGTCCCGTATCAATGCCTGGCAATCATGGCAACCCTAGCCATAGATCTCAGAATAGACTTTTATTCTTTTTCATGAACAAATAACTCTGTCTCTCTCTTTTGTAGGAACTCTTTTACGTTCAAGGAAACGCTACTCATTTCGCAAGTACTGCCTCGTTACTTTCTCGTACACAAACTATACAAAGCGAAAGTATAGTAATCGTTCAAAAATTCGACCTCGAGACGTTGATGAATCTCTTCGTTTTACAATACAACTGATTCCGAAAAACTCATTCTTGAAATTCTTTTTATCTGTCGGTATGTAGACACGATAACTAAAAAACGAAACTTGCAAAAAGTCGGATGAAATTTGGTATGTGGTCTTTGCACCAACGTTCAAATCTGTCAGAATTTGAATGAAATCTGACTATTCTTGTGCGTATGAGCACGATAACTCAAAAATGAAACTTGCAATAAAAACGGAAGAAATTTGGTATGTAGTCTTTGCACCAACGTTCAAATCTGTCAGAATTTGAATGAAATCTGACAATTCTTGTGCGTATGAGCACGATAACTCAAAAACGAAACTTGCAATAAAAACGGAAGAAATTTGGTATGTGGTCTTTACACCAACATTTAAGTCTGTCAGAATTTGAATGAAATCTGACCTCATCCAAATCTGCCTATTCTTGTGCGTATGAGCACGCTAATTCAAAAACGAAACTTGCAATAAGACGGCTGAATTTGGTATGTTGTCTTTGCACCAACGTTAGAATTTGAATGAAATCTGACCTCATCCAAATTTGACTATTCTTGTGCGTATGAGCACGATAACTCAAAAACGTAATGAGCGAGATATATGAAATTTGCCGTATGGTCTTATCAAGAAAGTTGCGCTTGTTTAAAATTTTGCACCAAATCCGTCAAAATTTTGACTGTTTGCTGGCCTCTTTTTTAGTGTCAGAAATGCAGATGACTCAGAAATGCAGCAAGCTAGACTAGAATGATGAAATTTGGTATCTGGTTTTACACAGCAGTTTTATATTTCTATCATAATTTGAACCAAATCCATATCAACTCAAAAGGCTATGTCAGCGTTCCGTCAGCGATTTCCGAGTACACTAGGGTAATGCCACTCTCCAAAAGACTAGCGTCTGTATCCCAAACTCTTTCCCTATGGGATGGGCGAATCCATCTCAAGTAGTAGTTTTCGTAGGTGGGGAAGTTTGACAAGGAGGGACACACTCGGAATCACTTGGGAAAGGGTTTGGGATCGAGCAGAGCCCTCTAGTAGACGCTAGTGAAGTGATAGGAGAACACCGTGCCGGGAATGAGATTATTGCCTAGTTAATTCATGCGCTGAAAATAATAATATTTAGGAAGTGAATTACAGATCTGTCGAGATTTTTGGTAGTTAATGATGATTTCCTGTTGCAATATCTTTCTTGAAACAACATTAAAAATCATATTGTGCACATAGTTAAATTAGTTCATCTATGTCCTAAAAAACAAGTTTGACAGTATTTCTTATGAGTAGTTTCACATAATAACAATTTACTCTAAGGATTCATAACATAATCTTATAAAGTGCCTATCCTCAATCACATAAGAACTGTGAATATTATGACTGAACATAAATGTTAGTTTTAATAATTTTGTCTTGAAATGTATCAGCTGCTGCAATATTGAAGGTAATGTGTTTATGTTAAAGAAATTGTTGTATGAAATAAAACAAACCAATATCCAATTTATTCTAGTTTGATCTCTTTATTTGGTGTGATTAGATTTTATTTAATCTTATACATTGCAAAGTTTTAAGTGAAAGTGAGTTTTAAGCATGTTAAACTCTTTTGCATGGCAAACCTAAATTTTACGAAATTTCAGTAGATAAGCAAGGAGAAATTCCTATCTTGAATAAATAAAATGAGTTATTGGTTCTAATAAAATTTTTATGCAAAATTTTGCAAACCTGTGTTACCTATATCACTTTTATATATATATAAAGTAAAACAGCATTAAAATGAATCCACAAAAAGTAAACACTCTTTTTTTTAAGTATGACCTCTGATAAAACAACTTGCTGCCACAATGTTTACATCGTGTTATCTCAGAAAAAGTGAAGTTTGTGATTTTCTTTTCTCTTGTAAAATAAATTATGCTGACTTATCAAAACAGAAAAGATTAATAGCATTTACTACCACTCTTACAAACTGCAAAACCCACCTAATGTAACTGAATGCATGCTTAGATTTGATCTTGAATTCAGAACCAATATATCTGATAACTCTGATTCTATTGTACTTAAAACTACTGGGCTTTTAAAAATTCTTTTTAAATATGGATGTCACATAATTCAACATAATTTAATTTTTTTCTACTTTGTTGTTTCGATAGTATCTTGCTAAATAACTTTCTTCACCTACCCTAAAATGACATGTAAGTCAATTAACATACATATTTTGCATTACCCAATTCTCTTGGAGATTCTCAACGTTGTTGAATAAAGTTAAAAATATTTTTTATTTTATCTATCTCTTCTAGCTGAGTAATATATGACAATGAATAAAATAAGTTTTACTAGTGAGCAGATAAGTCAAAGTATATAATCCATTTCTCAAAATATAATGAACCTTTTCAATATGTAAAATAAATCATGTTTCAACTAATTGTTTAGATCACTTTTATATACAAAAAAAATTAAAACAGCATTAAAATGAATCTACAAAAAGTAAACAGTCTTTTTTAAGTATGACCTGTGATAAAACAACTTGCTGCCACATTGTTTACTAGTTCTTATATCATGTTAGTGATTTTCTTTTCTCTTTTTTTCCAATGTATTTGTAAAATAAATTACATTGACTTATCAAAACAGAAGCTATTACTTAATTTAATTTCAAAAATGAGTATTCGACATATAGCTGATCATAAAAATGTAAAGGAAAGAAATTTAGCATTTTTTATTTTAAAGAAATTTGTGGCTTCACTGTGAAAGGCTATTTTTCCTCCAAATAAGTCATCAAAATGTAATTTAAATTGTGTATTTAATTTATAGCCATACATGAGTATACAGGATATTCAAACTTCATAAAATTCAATATTACTTTCAAAGATTCATTTTTAAAGACTATCAGTTTGTTCAAGAACCCTCATCATTTTGTTTCTCTTATCAATTTAGCTTTTGCAATGCCAATATTTTTGTGAATACTAATGATATTTAAGTTGGCCTATATATCGGGCTCTCAAAGTTATGAAGGAAAATAATGCTTCGTTTCGACCATGCACAGTAAAAAATTGCTCAATGTGTGGTTTCACTGTGAAATCAATGAATGTTAAAGGGTTAATTGCATTTTTTTGAATGTCAAGCATATATTCAAAAATTGTTTCGAAAATGTTTTGGTAATACAATAATTAAAATTAATACAATTTGTTCAATGAAGTGCTGAATGATGTTGCATAAGAATATGAAATCATTTAACCAATCTATATTTGAAAATTCATCATAATTATTGTTTTTTCCTTCAAAAAGAGCTTTATTTCTTGTAATAAATTGGCAAACCGATTAACCGCAACTGATCCATTGAATCTTGTATGTCAACATCTCAGAATATTGGTACTCTATTTCCGTTAATAATTGTGAAAATTGTCGTTTCTGAAGACCTTGCATTTATAAAGTTGACGGCTTTTATTACAACTGGCATTACATTGGAAAATATTTTTAAACCTTGCTTCACAAATAGAACTTGATGGTTAATTATACAATGAAATTCAATTTCTTAAGCTGCTGAATAGAATCATTGCTTTTTTGCCACCATATTGGGTGCATCATTTGTTATTACAGACAATTTTCTGTAGGTCAATATCCATTTCTTTAAATGCTTTATTAAATTCATTAAAATATCAAGACTAGTACACCTCCCTTTTGAATATTATTAATTTCTTTGACTCTTCTTTCAATACATTGCCTAATTTATATCAAGAATTAATAATTAATTGCCAATTTATTGCAAGAAAAATCTGCTAGTTGTGCATAACCATTTACATAATCACTCTCATCTAAAGCAATTAAATATATTTCTACACACTTTAAATCATTATGTATTTACCAAGATTGTATTGTGACATATTGGTAACTCATTTATATGCTTTACAATTGAATATTTTTCTTTAAAATCTGCAAAGTATCAATACATTCTAAAAATGTTTGTTTTACAAATTCTAAGAGGTTTCCCATGGTGAGGAATGCAATAGGTTGATAGAAAAGTAGCATCTGTAATGTTATTATTTGGAATCAAAAAAGTTTTTAAAACACTGATTAATTTTTTAATACTTTCGATTGTCTGTTCTCTCTTTCACGTCTTAAAAAACGTTTGAAAAAATCAACGCATTGGGTAATTTAAAAAGCCTTTGGTACTTGATGTTTGACAAGCAATCATAGGTTTGCCACTACTGCTATAGTCAGAGTGGGAGATGGATTATGGTATTTGAAAGATATTAATGTTGAAGTCATAAGTTAATGAAATTTAATATTACAAAACTGAAGTTGTAGAAGTACCCGAGTTCAGCCATTTTATTGAAATATAACAAATGTACCAAAAAATACAGTGATCGAACAAAATTCATAAATGCCAACATTGGAAAGGTGGCTGTCCATAGCAGAAGGTCTATCAGGCACACATATACGTAAACAGATATGTTAAAATTTTGAATTTATGATCGTATATTTCATCATA
>BGPR01031861.1:0-17807 GCA_013235015.1 Araneus ventricosus | reverse complement strand
CCGGCACCTTTCCTTGGAGCATCTGTTAAAAGGCACTTATATCAGGAGCTGCATCACCAGTCTGAAAACATTGACTTCAAGTAAAATTTGAATATTCTATGTAATGTAGATGTTTGCATTTACAGTCTTTGGTCAATACTCACTCTATTTATATGCTTCATAAATTCCACATTTTGAGCTTATATTTAAAGTTATGTTATTTACTAAGTATATTTTAAAGTTGTATATTCAGGGATGAGATTCTTCCGCTTTTTCGTGAATTTCCGCTTTTTTTGTTATTTTGGAGAAATTCCGTTTTTTAAAAAAAATCTTTTTTTCTTTCAAAATTCCGTTTTTTTTCTCCCGGATTTCCGATTTTTTTTTCCCCCTGCAAAAATTTGCTTTTTCTTCCGAAAATTCCGCTTTTACACAAAGAAAAGAAACTTTCCTATCTTACGTTTTTGAAAGAAAATTCTGGGAAAATATGCTCAATAGTGTGGCTTAACTCCACTGGCTAGGAAACTAGCTGATTCATCTTCTACTGACGAATCAACATTATATCTGCAAGGATGAACATTCCGACATTCAGTGCCATTCAAAGTATTAAGTACCTTTTTGCAGAAAACAAAACCTCTGTGGCATATTTTGCAAAAAAAAAAAAAAAGATTTTTTTTGCATGAGCATTTTGAAATAAAAAATTAGTTGAAAACTTAAGGTCATCTTGTATGGCGTACCAAGATGAAGAAATAAAAAAAAAACAAATAAACATAAATAAATAAATAAACTACATAAAAAAAAGAAACTCCTGTCAAAAGGGACAGCTAAAAAGCTGTGAGCAAATGCAGCAAAAAAGCAGAGAATAAGACATAAAAAAAATCTTCTCAAAATAAAAAAATCGATGATTTACCTAGGCATTCTAGAGGTAATGTAGTCCTGACAACTATGCCAGTAATTAAACAAAGAGATACTAATGAAGACTGTGTAAAAACTTTAGCCTCTACTGAAAATAAACTTGCAGAGGATGCAAACATCCTTTAGTGAAGAAAAATCTGACAAAGATAGGAGCCCTCCAAATCTGTTACCAACAAAAGCCACACAAATAAAAAAACGAAAGAAAACCACTTATTTAACAATTAAGGAAATGTTTCAAAGGGTTTCAAATAACAGTAATGTAATATATTGTAACTGTACAACTTCTCACCCCTCTCACTTTATAAGGTGCAAAATCATTGTGCTGTTACTTTTGCAAAAAAGTATAAAAATAAAAGAAATAAAACAGAATTCAGTATATGATACATTATTATAATTTATAAAGAGCTAATACACTTTACACACACACAATTGCATGAAGAAAAAGAAATTATTTGTCCTTATTTTTATTTATTTTTGGAGCTAACTTTTATCAAAAGGCTATTAAATATAATTCTTCTCACACTTCTGTTGGGTGAATGTTGCATCTCAGTGATGTACATGTGGTAAATATGTTTTAATATCTAATTTTGTGTTTGAAGATGCCCCTGATATGATGTGTTAAACTTGTTTGTTAACTTTTAATGTGAATGATTTAATAATAATTTAATATTATTTTTCTTATTTATACGTACTGAATTATAAATAATTAAGTTATTAATTATTATAGTGTAATATTTACATCATGTTGCATGTTTTGATGTTTTAATTCTTTCACGTATAACTTATGGTACAGATTTGTTGCTCACGTATGATTTCAGTCTTTTTGCTTTTCTGCCAATCTCATCCCTGTATTTAAAAGTTTTTCTTTCAATTAAAAACAAATCTATCCTTAACAGAGATTAATATTGCACTTTATCAACTTAATTTTTTAGCTTAATTTTTCAATTTAATTTTTGTTCTCTGTACAAACAAAAGCATGTTATTTTCTATGTAATTTTTAATAAGTTGTCGAGTAGATTATCTTTGTAAGGATTTCTTTATAATTAAGTTTATTTTGGTCATAGCAACAAGTTAGAGTTCCCCAGAATTTCCCTTATATCTGGAATGGAATACCACCTAATTTGCCTACATCACCGATACCCATTCCAGGTAAGTTTGTAGCAGGTTTTGTGATATGCTTGTGTTCAAATGGTCCTGGAAGATTCATTGTAAAAACTAGTATTATTGTAATAAGATAATATGTGCATTCTGTATTGGCCAGCCATGTGATGATCTACCAGTTTTTCTTCATGCAATGCTATGTTTATTATTTGAAGCAATTGTTACTGAATGTAATAAATGAGGTAAACAACAATTGATATTAACATTATAAATATTACTAAAATAATAGTAGGGCCAGGTGGGGTAAAATGGGTCATGTTATAAATAATTCAATATAAATAAAATTGAAATTGATTTGTTAAAACTAATATTCGTAATATTTATCAACATGTTGCAACGTTTTTTATGTTCAAAAAAGTTAGCTTCAAGATTATGACAACAGAAGAATTGTTTACAAGCTGTGGATGGTGGTGGTGTGCAAAACACATGATTTACTAACTTTTGAAAACCCCTATATTTTAATAAATAACAGCGCAAATTTGAAGTATTTTCTCGTAAAAGAAGCTTTGGAAAACATCTCAAGCCAATCAAGTTAAAAAAAAATATTTAAATATTCTTTTTTATTTCAAATTTTTTTAGATGGGGTAAAATGGGTCATAGTTAGGCTTAGCTGATTTTTTTTTGTATAGGTCTACTGCAGTAAATTTTGTTAAATTAAAACTATAAATTTAAAATTAAAATGTTACGTATAAACAATGTTAAATTTAAACAATTTACATATATAAACAATGTTTGTGTATTTTATTTAAATTTTTAATTTTTACATTATTTAGGTTAGGTAGGTAGATCAAACAAGGAAATTGTATTTATTTTTTGTTTGCTTTTTAGTAGACATGCCCAGAACCTATGTTAAAAAAGGAACTATGGGATATGACAAAGAATGTTTACAATCAGCATTGAAAGATGTAGAGAATAGAAGGCCAATTCGTGCAGCTGCACAAAACAATATGGCCTACCATTTGAAACTCTGGTTTGTGAACCTCCTACTCGTAAGGACTCGGGACGGAGTACAGTCTTGACTCCAGATGAAGAACGCTGCATTGTGGTTGCTCTGAAATTCCTTTCAGACTGTGGCTTCCCATTTGATCGCCAAGATGTTATAAATATTGCTCAGGAATACATTAGATTAAATAGCAAGCTTAGTAATCTTAAGCTTGGCATAGAATGGCTAAGAGGTTTTGAAAAGAGATGGGGGCACTCGGCTGACAAAATGAAAACCAGAACTCTTGACACAAATCAAGAGCAGCAGCTTTGTCTGCAGATGTTGTGAATAGCTTGCAGATGTAGTGAATTATAGTTTTATAATTTTTTCCTGGAAAATGGGTAGTTATTGCATATGAAGGGAAAAAGTCTATGAAAAGATTTGTTGGTCAAATCACACATATTGATGGTGCTGATATGCATGTGAAGTATGTAATCAAATCAAGAATAGGGGATTTTTATGTTTTTCCCGAAAAAGAGGACATTGATATAGTAGAAAAGACTGATGTTGTAAAAGTTTTAGAAGAGCCATTTTGTAATAACTGTGAATAATACTACTTTAAAATTTGAATAGCAGAATATGTAACAGACCACCTTTTTATTTTAATGTATTTACTAATAAACATATTCTTTAAACATCATTTTGCATTATGACCCATTTTATCCCCATAGGTGACTCATTTTACCCCAGGATGAGGTAAAATGAGTCAAAGCTAATTCAAGCTAAGTTTAATTAATTTATAATTAAAAAATAATTGTTAAAATTACAGAAGGAATGTAATGTCAAGATGCAATTGAAAAAAACAGGAAAATTTTATGATTTTATTGGTTACAAAAGTTTGAATGTGAAAATAGTTAAAAAGTGACTATTTTACCCACTGACCCTACTAAATAGTATTAATAAATAACAGTACTAAATTAATATTAAATTTTGTCATGCATTATTGACTATGTAACAAACATTTAGATTAATATATGCTGTGCATACTATTTTTTATTCCTGAAATTTTTGGATTTTATTACATTTATATTTTTACAATTCTTTTAATATGAATAGAAAATGAGACGAAAATATATTTAAGTGTTCAAATTATGTGAAACATTTATTGTCCTGTGCAAAGTGAATCTGTGGCCTAAAAAAACACACCTTATTTGAATTCTCTTTTTTGTAGGAAAAGTTGCTCCAGATTGTTACCAGGGCCTTCATGGTAGTCCTGAAATGTTGAATGATATTAATGTGAGAAACTTTATTATTCGAGTATATTATTATTGGCATCTAAGGTGTATATCTGCGGAGAGTATAAATTGTTTAAAACTTGGAGATGTGTTGGTTTACGCTTTTGTTTGAATAATACCTTCCATATACATCTTGGTACTGGTTAATGAAGTAATTGAATTGTGAGGGTAGTTTGTTGTTCCAGCATTTCCCTAGTTCCTGTTAATTCTCAGAATGTGGAAATAAAGCAATGATGATTGAAATAAGTAAATTCTAATGGCAATGTTTATGCATCATCCCCAAAGCAGGAATTTATGTAATGATTTTTCTATGCTTTATTTGCATAACTCTCTACATCATTTGTATCAATGGCATGGATAAAAGTGCACAGATTTTATTTCATCCTCCAATACATAATAGAACCTTCTCTAATCTGAATCTGTAATTTTTGTTTATTAATAGTTCATGTAGTACTCTTTTTCATATAATTTCTTAAATATATTGACTTATAAGAATTGCTCCGTATGACCAACTGCCAGAATTAATTTAGTTGTGGGTTAATTTTAAGGTATTATGTAGAGTAATTTTCTCGCATTTGGTTTGATTTTTTCTTATAAAAATGAAAGTGTTTGAGGGGCGATCCAGTTACTTAGTGAGAGCAAGTGTGCCCGGATCATATGCCCCCCCCCCCCCCATTATCAGTGGCTTAACTTATGTGAACGGAGCCCCGGGCATGATATTTTTTGCACCTGATCACATTTCTTGGTAAAAATGACATAAATGCATTAATGCTTTGTCAATATGATCAGTGGGTAAGTGGTGCCTGGGAATGATTTTTCTTGCCTCAGTCGTCATCAATGGCTTAGTGAGCATAAATGATGCCCTGACCATGGTATTACTTATAAGTCCACTCGTCATATTTTGCCTTAAAAACTGTCGTAAACGCAATGTTTTGACTTCATGGAACCCCTTAAAACTGGCACCTGACGCATCTATACCTCCTTTGCCCCCTGATCACTACACCACCAAACTGATTACTTTATATTCTTTTCTGATGTGGCAAGAGAGTGTAAAGGGGTAAATTTGAAGTACAGTTTATATTGTAAATGTTGTAAGTCATCTTTGAGAAGATACCGATTGCGAGACTCTAGTCCAATCTAATACTTTTGCTTATATGCTACTTTTTTTCCCATTTGTTAGGAGTCGGGCTGGGCTGAAGACTCGTTGAAGAATTCAACACCCAATATCACTCCACCCCATCAATATATGATAACTTCTGCCTACTCTGATCCAGGCTATACTACCAATGCCCCCTTTGCCATCATGTCTGCTAGCCCAGCATCCTTGCCTGTGCCTATTCCTGGCAACCAGACCTCCAGTCCTCCCAAAGCTGAGGATCTTGCTTCTTCACCAATGCAGACTTCCCAGTGTCCAAGCACTATGACGCTGTATCCTTACCCTCTGTATGCTGTTCCTGGCATGTATCTCGTTTGTCGGGATGGATCGACTTTGCCAGTTAATATTGGCAATCCTTGGGGAACTCGAGAGGCATTGAATGGAACAGAGGTTCCTCCTGGTAAGTTAAATTTTTGAAGAATTTCCTTAATCACTTAACTCCTTTCTCGACTATTTAATTAGACGACACCTTCTGGTGTGGAAATGAATTGCATTTTTGATTCAACTGAGAATCCATGGAGCATTTCAGATGTTAATAGTCCACATAATTTTTTAATGTCTGCGAATGACTTAATTTTATTTTTATAAATATACAGACACTGTAATTCAATGCAATTATGGCACATGGGCAGAACATTTAAGCAGTTGATCAAATGTGATTTTAATTTTTAATCCTGATAATCTGATTCCAACATGAATCATTTTAAACAAGATTTTCACAATTCATCCTTATTGATGTGACTGAGTATATTATGTTGTCTACATATTAAAAGTCATATAACGTAGAATTTGTCAAAACTTTTAACTTCGTCCCAAGATATTTTATTATTTTAAGCTTAACACACTGTAGACTGGCAATTTTGCACAGAGGCTATCTCATGTCACCAGCTATTGTTTCGTAATTGAATGTGGAAGGAAAACAAATTAATTCGTGATTGGTGAACAACGTTTGGGCGTCAAAACATGAGTTAACTCATGACTGGTCAGCAATGTGTTAATAGCTAAAATAACATTTATAGCATTTATTTATGCAGTTACTGAAGCTTCTGCAATTTATTTGATAACTAGCCTTCTGATTTGTACTATAAAGATTCAATTTCATTATGAATGAATGTTTTAATTTGCACTTTAGATGAATTACGAGTAAAAGCAAGCCTTTATTGCAAAAGAATAAAGTTGCATGATCGGAGTGATTCATTTACTCAGAATCGAAGATTTTATAGATCTTGCATAGCTTGAATTTCTTGTAATAAGCCAGTCGTTTAATGTTGAATATAAATTGGGATGATTGTGACTTATGAATGTTCAATTTTAATTTGTATTTTACACAAAAAAGGTCTGAATTCGACTACCTTAAAATATTTTAGCAATTTTAATATACATATTTACTCTGCAGATTTATAAATGTTTGAAACTAATGGGTTTATTTACTTGTGCACATTACACTGCTCACTTGGAGTATGTTGGGCACTGTTTTCAGATGGTAGGGAATAGGTCTGCACTTGCTAATAATTTTCACAGTAGTCAAAGTTTAACTGCTCCTTGTTTCGGTTTATTAATTTGCAGCAAGCATAAAAGAAATGCTCATGATTTTGATCTTATTGTCGGTTGAAAGATCTGGCGTCTTGTATCTGCCTAATTGTAGTTTCTTGGTAGTATCTGGAAGTAGTACCAAGTTAAAACACGCATTATGTGACCAGATAATCAGTAGTACAAAAAATGTAGATAGTGTATTTATTTCATCTTTTGACTTGTTTAGCTTTAAAAACATGGAATAAATACTTAAATATAGGGTGTGCTGGAAATTTGATACATTCCATGTCCACTTCTCACAATCGGGTGTAGTAGAGTTGGAACACCCTTCCGGCATTGTTTCTTTTTAGGAGAAATAAGAAAGAAAATTGCAAAAACTGTCTTGAAACAGTCTGATCTTTGTCACCGAGAGCAGAGCCTCCCAGTACTGCTTAATTTGGGGCTGTGCACTTCTCAAAATGCTACTGCACATAGCAATCATCTTTGTAAAAAAAAAGTTCACAGCAAATGTGTATTGTTAGCCAATCCACCACTCCATCCCTGCTAATCTCGACCAAATACAGTGTCCAGAGTATTAAATGTTTTCCAAATAGGGATCATCCCCCCCTCTTTTTTTCTCATGTAGCTTGTTCATTTCAGGGTAGCAAAATCACCATTTTGCCATTAGTAGCTTATAATATAATTCCTTTTGTATCAATTTTGAATATTTTCAGGTGTACCTAGTGTATACTTCAATACTCCTCCAACTGGCATGTCTCCACCTGTTGCATCATGGATTCCAGCTACTATTGCCAATTATGGATCCACCTGGACACCTGCCATGTCATCAGCAGTTGCATTTACACCCCCACTGGACATGAACACATACCAGTCTCTGTTGTCCCCACCTTGGAGCCCCCAGTCTGGATTGTACATACCACAACCACCTACTGCAGTTGCATACCAGGTCCAACAACCTCATATGGTATCGCAAGAACCACCTCCCCCAGTGCAAAAATGATTGGTCATATCAATGTTGAATTTGGATGCAGGATCAAATCTTTGGACATGGACTATTCGACTTAAAATCGTTAACTCTGCTCTATTTCAGAAAAAGAATTAGCTTAAAAAATGCAGTGTGGTTCTTTTATCTGGTTCCATTGGGAGGCAAGGAACTTTCTTGCACATAAGTTACTGGTACTGGTAGGGTTCGACAGTGTTCCTGAAAAGTTAGAATTTTTAAATGTCTCTCCCTTTTTTTCATACATGTCGATTTTTAAAAGGCGTTAGAGTTTAAAATTTATCAATATTTGGTATTAAATTTCGATTTTACATTTTTTAAATACTATTGAGCATTTTCATAAAATCATAAATTTAATCGACTTGGAAAGGGGGAAATTGCACCTTGAACATATTGCAGTTGAAAGTGCCTAGCATTTTTGCCTGTAGGCTGCAATATAGGTTTAATTAGAACAGAATTTCCCTGCAATACTGAAAAATTAAAAAATGTTGTGTTAGATAATATTCTTTATATTTAATTTATTATACTTACTGTTATTTTTTAAGTTTTTGTTTTATTTTGTTTATTTTTATTTATTTTGTTATTGAAAGTTAAATTTTCATACCAAAGTTATATATCATTTCTGAAAACGTGAAACTATTAAATTTTGAAACCTGAAGAGAATAAATAAGAAACATAAACTTTCATAAGATATTTTATACTTATTTATTGATGAAAATTTGATCTTTTACAACCCTTTTTGGGCAGTTATTTGTATCCAAAGAATTACAATGTTTTGGACTGACTATTTGTTGAAGAAATTTCAGGCCAGTGGTGTCACTAAAGTAGGTAACTTGCTATGCAGTAACCTTAGTATAATTACCTCTTGGTCTTTAACTATATCCGATTTAACCTTAACTTAATGTAATTGTTATACATAAATTTGTCAAATCTTGTAAAAAAAAAAATTACCCTAATTTTGTAAAAATGAGCTTTTAGCATCTTGTAAGTTATCGTTTCTTGAACCTGTATAGTATGCAGGGATTAAGAAGTAAAAATCAGTTTCGCTATAAAATGCCCTTTTAAATGCTTATCTGAAATTGTGTTTTCAATTTAAAATCTGAGGGTAATGTTGGATATGTAAAATGCGAATTTGTTGATTGCTGTTTAATAATAACATAAAGCTTGTGAATGTTCAATGCAAGGAAACGAGTGCTATTGCAGTATTAATAGATTGTTACTGTAAATTAAAGTTAATGAATGATTGTGACTGTTACATATTTCGAAGTTAAAACTGATACTTGTACACATAATCTTACACTATTTTTTGTGCTAACTATGAGGCTGATTTCCTTGTATTGAAATTTCATTCATTGATTTTTTTCTCCCATTTAAATGTATAATCTGTTATTTCTGCACTCTTTAGTGACATCACTAATCTGTACTGATAAAGTGTACTATAATGTAAATTTTTGATGTGTAAATTAGAACAGACTTCTATATGTACATTGAATGTGCTTTGGCAAATTTTTTCAAAACACGGCTGTGATCTTTTCTGACATTGTTTCTTTTCTCTTTGCATTCAAGTTTTAACAGTGGTGCTGCATCAAAGCGTCCAATATCATTCCAGAAATATCATAGAACTAAGAATTCAATTTATTGTGTGTTCTACATCGAACTTATCTGACGAGCTTGTTTATGGATACTTTTAAGGGTTTTAATACGTGCTGTTTCGGGGAAAATTTAATCTTCTTTTCCTATCTTTCTTCCCATGACTCCTGTATTTAACTCTTCTACTAAAGTATTACTTTTAATCACTTAAGGGGGAAAATGTCCACATACAAATTGCTGAAGCTGGTGGCACTGCCCAGGCTCTTTAGTGTTGGTGCTGTAATCTCCTGTCGGGACTGCATATATACGATTGCTGTTCGGGTATCCAGCCATGATTGGCAGTGGTCAAACATGATGGTCACTTTTAAGATTTGATTTAAACTTGTTATCAGCCTTATAGAATGCAGTGTTCATCGGGTTTTTTTATATCTATCTTGCTGGAATTTGTCGAACTGTTGTTCTTGAAGGAATATGTTAGGAATAATGATGTGCCATGCATTGAAGACAAAAGATACCTTGCACAAATCTCTAGAAAATGATATGGCTATAAACCCTTGATTTCATGCATTTGTAAGATTGTTTGCATTGTACAAATGAAGCTGATTAAATAAATTAATCATTCAGTAATCCAGCAGTTGTTGAAAAAAATCTTCTTAAAAATTCTTTTTCAAAATTTTTTTGATCAGTAGTGGGTGAACATGTTGATGTTTAAGATTCAAAGTTGATATCAGTCGAGAATGTAATGTTCATCAAGGTTTTTTAATCAATCCTAATAGAATTTTTCAAATGGCGTTATTGATGAATTGCTGTGCTAGTTAGGAATAATGATGTGTCATGCATTTTAGACCAAAGAAGCCTTGCAGAAATCTCTAGAATTTGCTATAAACTGTTGGTATTGTGCATTTGTAAGATTGTTAGCAATTATACAAATAAAGCTGATTAATTCTGACTGATTTTAATTTAAATGTTTCTTAAAGTGGCTGTAGGTAAATGAGCAGTTTTGGTTCGAATTGGATCTTGTCTTATTTTTCTAGTGATTTACCAGTTAGACCATAGCCATTTCTGGTAAAATTGCTGATCTTGGAAAGTTACAGTTAAGGTAGGAAGACTACTGATCAATTTGTGTTTCTGGGCCATCCCCACTTTTTATTTTTAAGTCTTTTTCCAATTTTGTTCTGTAGTTACTCTTCTGAAATGCCTCCATTTCTTATTGGCAATGAAAAAAGACAGTCCATTATATATTAAAGAAAAGTAAGAGATTATACAGCTATGCAGACTTGTACCAAGACCATCAATGAAATGTTAAGTTCCACTGGATCGTCTTTTTAGTCGACATCAGCCGGTCTCCAAAAACGACTCATGGTTTGGATACCTCTGAACAAAAGCCTTCGTTCTCTCTGAAGTTGTAATATTACCACTGGTGGACATTCAGTATACTTTCTAGTCGTGTGAAAAAATGTTTGCATGTGTACCCACCTGTTGTCGCTACACTATTTAAATATCTCCAGTGAAAGTGACTCGTGGATATTAAGGTGCTGAATTCTCTAGTCCGGCCGTTTTAACCTGTGACTAGTGCTCAATTTTTCATGTAGTATTTCAGAGTTTAAAGTCTCCAAATGGATGTTATTTACATGCCTATTATTATTCATTGTATTAAACTTGGGTGCCAAGATTTGTAGAAAAGTAGTTCACACTGCATTTTATAATTGTACATTTGCATATCAAGGTAAATTTAAATTTCTTGTGATGTTTTTAAACAATCGGGAATCATTAACATTTAAATTTATCTCCTACTAACACTTTTAGAATGGATATTTAGTGTCATTCAACCCACTCATGTAGAAAGTCGGTTATCTTGAACTGTATGGAAGTTCCCCGGCATTTAATAAATTGGTGTATAGTACCTTTTGTGTGTATCGGTTGATTTAAAGATGGTTTCCTAACCATTGTGTTGTTCTGTAGCTAATATCATTAAATGTAGAGGTTTTGTAAAACATATAAGTGTGACTGCTGTTTTAAAATCGACCGCTTTCTTGTGTTTGCCTGTGTAGAAAAGTCTGTGCGCAGGAACTGTGATATCTACTCTGTAGAAATCGGGATATATTCATTCCTCATTATTTTACAGTTGAAGTGTTCCTGGATCTTTTTTAAGTTTCAATCTGGGACACGTGGAATTTTATTTTTCTGTCTTGCAAATCTGAAAGCGCCGGTTTCTGTGTTTTACTTGTCATTATTACTTGTAAAAATTATTTCGTAAACCATGTCAATAAATATCTTCCATTTTCAATTCTCGGTGTTTTCTTTTCTTAGTCGTATATCTGTACAGATTAACAAAGTACTGCAAACATGCACGCAAAATATTTAATCTAATTCTTTGATGCGTACTCTTTTACCACAAGAAAAATAACCTAATATGATATCGGCTAGCTCTTTTGAAGTAGCCTCTTGTTCTTGCTGGAAGTATGCATGCATTTGTCATTTTTATAACACTCTGGAAGCGGGAAACTTAAAAATAAGTTACATCAAAATTTTAATTCAAGAATTTGACTTGCCTACTAGTTTAGATAAGCTGGACGTGTTAATATGTCTGCAGAATACGTTTTCTTTTTATGATAAATAACATTGTGTAGAGCAGCGGTTCCCAACCAATGGACTGCATCCCACTTGTGGGCCTCGGATGGCATATTAGTGGGCCACAGAACATTAATCGAAGTCGGGTAAGCTTCCAAGAGTAGTCTCTTGTTTTTCTGCTTAACAAACAATATATTTTAAATTCTTTTACGCTAATCTTTACTAGTTACCGACATACAAGTTACGTGCATATAATATACTAGCTGAAACCAGCGACTTCGTTCTTATAGTAACACATTATGTTATGTACCTTGTTGCTCTTGATAAAATATTTTCATATCTTTATAGTTTTAATGTACAAAATGCCTTTATATGAAATATTGTAATAAACAAAAACCTTTTGTCAGAAATCTATCTATTTAAAATAATTTGGTAAAAAGTTCTTCACCGAATCTGCCAGCCTCGACCACCTGACCGATTTTGACAATTTTTGTTTCGCATGAAAGCTTATGACGTCTAGATATGTCATCAAGGGTCGCCTGCCCCCACCCTCCTATTTTCAAACAAAATCGGGAAAATTCTCTACCACTGTACTTTCTCTATGGGGAAAAATCTTGGGACAGTTCGCCAGCAACAACCACCAGACGCACAGTGGGATATTTGACGAATCTGGGCGGCCAAAAGTCGATTTTATAAACTACAGCGCAGGATCGAATGGATGCATACATTTTAAAGCTGAACAACTGGGGAATCGCGTGATACCATTTTTAACTCTCTTAACTGACCTTGACCTCTGTATTATTAGTTCAAACTGGAGTGTTGTGTGAAGTGTATCCTGCGTCAAATAGTTGTTGCTTCAAACGTTCCATTTTCGAATGTGAATACCTTCATTTCTAGAAGTAATTAAAATCTAACAGTTATGGATAATGATGAGGCAGGTATGTGTTGATATTTTTTTATGGATTTGAATTGTTACAAAATTAGTTTTAATAATTGCAAAAGTAATTGAAAATAACGCATTTTTTTTCAAAAAATTTTTTGTATGTTGCGAAATCTCGAAGGTTTTTGTTATATTTCCAAACATTTCCACGCTAAATTTTTTTTTTTGTATTAATAAATTTAGACCTTTATGTTTGTGTTTTTGTTTAAATTAGCCCCTGATTTGTCCAACTTTTGAAATAAAGGGATTTCAAACATTGCTATTCCAAATTCTCCAGTAGGCATTCTAATTACTTTTCATTTAATCTCTTATGATATGAATTGCAATTTAAAGAAAATTGTTATGAATATTTTCAAAACGATCATATGTGTGTAATTTTCAGACATTTTGATTGGAATAAAGTTATATCAATTATAAATATTACTTTAAAAAATTGCGTTCCTTCCATTTTATCTCTTTTTAGGATTTTTCAAAAAAAAAACTGAAATTGTTCTTTGTCAGCATTTAGTTATCTAAAAAGAAGTCGAGTCAAAGTTGCTTATGTTTTTGTAAAAAGTTACCACACACTCGTGCGATTTTTTTTAAAAAAAAAAGAGGTTCAAAATTTAGATATCTAAATTGTATATATTTACTACGCACTTTTTTGTTTCTATTTTACTCTAAGGTCATCGGGTGTCAAAGTAATGATTCGAAGAGAGTTATTTAACATTATGCAACAACAAAATTGAACCAAACATACATGATAAATTAAACTCGAAAATTATCTTGTCCAAAGTGATACTTTTGATGACGATGAAATTTAAAAAATAAAGCACCATTTCTCCATTTTAAATCTCGGTTAAATATCAGATGGAATGCTTCAATATATCGTTTTAAAGTAATTCTAGAAACCATATCCAGTGGTCATAAGATTAATTTTCAAAAGTTCAAAGAATATACAGAAGAAACATCTGAGCTCTACGTGCAATTATATTCATGGTACCCAATGTCGCCTACTATGCACAACACCTTAATTCATGGTCCGATTGTAATAGAAAATGCTATACTACCAATAGGCCAATTGTCAGAAGAAGCGGCCGAAGCACGCAGCAAACATTTCCGATCATTCCGTCAAATTTGAGCCCGAAAATTTTCCAGACTTTCTTGTTATGAGGATGTTCTCAACAGACTGCTTTTGAGTTTGGACCCAGTGTTGACGGGTATGAGACCCACGATGAGAAAAAAGTCAAAATCATTCTTAAAAGGGACTTTAAGAGAGATTAAGAGTTAAGGAGATATTACTACCAATGGAATTTTCTGAAGTTCTTGATGAAGAGGACTCCGATCATGAAGAAACAGATAATGGCATCAATGATTTATCAGACGATTAAATCGCACCTTCCTTATGAATTATTAACTAATTTTTTACACAATTATTCAATTATGTTTATCATTTATTCAATTATTTGTTATTTTTCCGATTTCTTTTCTGTAAATATAATTAATGTAATATTATTAATTTTGTTCAATGTACAAGGTATGATCATAAAATTATTATTAATTATGATCGGGTCTATTTAGAGGCCTCTGGTGAGCATTGCATTCAGAATGCCAAGATGATATATTCATTAATAATAAAAAAATTAAGGTGTTGGCTGCCATTGAAAAAAATTATAATATTTTTAACTGTAACCAAAACCATAAGAGGTGGTACATTCTATACCTATAAAATCGCAAGCGCATATCCCATAATACTTAGATCCAAAATCTCGTCTTGATACTCTAAATGCAGTGCGCCCCAGAAACCTCTACACAGGCCAAGTTACTTTATGACCACCCTGTATATAACTATGAACTTATAAAATATCAATTATTTTTAAGTTATAAAGCAATATTTTCTACAAAAAGGTCATTACTTTACTAATACGTTTAAATTAGTTTAAAACCGAAAAATAATTTTGGCCGCTCAGATTCGTCAAATATCCCACTGTGCGACGTATTGACAATTATTTTTTTTTATATGAAAGCTTATGACGTCTAGATATGTCATCATGGTTCGCTTGCCCCCTCTCTCCATTTTTGAACGAAATAGAAAAAACACTTCACCTTGCATCCTCCATGTTTTCTCGTTTTCGTTCGAGAACGGGGGTGGTGGAGGCAGGCAACCCTTGATGACATATCTAGACGTCATAAGCTTTCATATAAAATAAAAATTGTCGAAATCGATTTAGTGGTTGGGGCTGGGGAATTTCTAAAAAGTTTCCCCATAAACAATGTACCGAAGTGTTTTTTCGAATTCGATCGAAAATGGCGTGTCAAAAATATTGTAAAATGCCTATTGTAGGTGATGGAAACTGTTTAGTTAGGCGATTTCATTCTGTATTTACGGATCTGATGACTTTTATGCCGAAATTCGTGAAAAATTTATACGAAACTTTACAACTAGATGAGGTTTATTGAAAGATTTTACAGTTTTAAAGGAATCTGTTGTCTACAAAGAATATGAAATCTACTATGGTTTTACGGTCTGTTTCACTGATCTTCATGCTGAAGTCGAAAAAAGTAGTGGCTGATAGCCTCGAAGCAGCGAGGTGGCAGGGGTAGTGATGAGCAAAGTCGGTGCCGGCCGCATCTTTAAACTTTTAACTTATTAAAATTTTGGAAAAATCCTTTTTTAGTAAGCACAGACTACACAAGAACCAACCGCCTGCTAGATTTCTAGTTCTAGTGGGTTTGGGTGATGAGTCGGTGAGTGACTTTCTCTTTTATATAGATAAATGTATTACATATGTTTGTATTTTTTTACTTGTATATTTAGTTTAGTGGGCCGCAAAATATTTTTTTCACAACAGGTGGTCCTCTCAACCAAAAAGTTTGGGAACCGCTGGTCTAGAGTAAGCTCAGTTATGGTTTGTATTTTTAATATCTGAGCTTGCATCTAATTCGTATCCCGCGCACAAAGTATTACTTTATACTGACAATGGTCTTGGAAATATTCTTAAAATGTTTTGTAGCTGATTAGAACTAAAACATCCCTCCCACAATCAAAAGTCCGAACCACTTTATTGAAAAACAAAATTTACAAAACGGTTTACAATTTCCAGAAATGTACAGAATTGAAAATGAAAAATATCAATAATAAATGAATAATAAAATAAACTCTATAGAAACAACGACCCTATACATAAAAGCAGTTCTATCTGTTTAAGATGTTTCACAATAACAGTCTTATTCACTGAACACTTATTTTTTAAATAAAAGTTTTTTTTCACTATTCAGTCTGAAACATATTCAAATCATACTTTAAAAATTGGTTGTTGCCACTAGAACCATTAGTTGTTGCCATTATGAATCTGGTTTGTACAGGAATTCATATTCATGAATATGTTTGATTATTAATTTAATCCTTTCCCTTGAGTTATTGGTTACATTCTTAAACCATTGATCTTCAAGTTCTATGGCAGGAGGCTTCATATGCCGCGACAGAGTAAATATGCATGATGTAGCATAGTACAGTGGCGTACCAATTTCGCCACTGCAAAATGGTGAGAGTGCCAACTTGAAACGATGAAAGTATATTGGAAATGGACCGTGGTTGGAGAAAAATGAAATTTCCTCTCTATTCCAGTGAAGTGGTTTGAAAGAAACTTTTGGAGCTATTACATAAGTCGATCTACCCGTATCACCATCTGTCCAAATTTTCTACCACTTAGTCAACAAATCTTTCTGGAGGACCGTTTTACGGCCTTATTCACCATCCGTGATTAAACTATGATCAGCGGTTAAAAGGGAATTTGCACGAACAAGCGAATGCTGACCGAAATGATCGACTGGATGTATAACCCTAACTGGCGAGATACTCGTTTGGCTCGAAGGCTGAGAGTAATTTTAAAAATCGCCAACAACAGAGAAATTGAGATATCATGCCAAAATAGCAACCCCCAGGGTATACATTTGGCGACGCATTTCGGTCAGCTTTCGCATTATCATAGCAGAACCATCATTTAACCGCTGATCATGGTTTAACCATGGATGGTGAATAAGGCCGTTAATGTGATATTGGGTATTTCAATGTCAAAACATTAGATGATATTTCAATTGCTTGTTTTGCAAGATAATCTGCTTGCTCATTTCCAAAATAGCCCGAGTGAGCTTCAATCCAAGAAAAATGGATATTCTGCGCCTCCAGTAGATTAGTAAATATTGTTCTTGCTGTTTCATTTCTAGCTTTTGGATTAATCGATGCCAATATACTCGCTTTATTATCTACAAATATTAATATAATTCACTATGGCATACTCAACCGCTTTCAATAGGACTATTAATTCTTCTTGATAGACTGAATTGTCATCTCTTAGTTTAGTGGACCATTGGTAAGACACTAGTTTGTCATTTAAAACACAAATGCAGCCCCTACACTTGAGGTGGTTTCAGATCCTTCAGTAAATATTCCAGATTTCGGATAAAAAAACTTCTCCATCCTCTAATGCAGGGGTTTCCAACCTTTTTTCCCTCGCGTACCCCTTGATTAGTATTTTTATTTTCGCGTACACCTTACGGTCACATGCACCCCCCCCCCCCCAGACACACGCACAATCATCTGTCAATGCAAAAAAAGTTTTTCTTAATGACGTTAATGGCTTTGAGTCAAATGACTCGAATTTATAACATTTACAAGACTTATTTTTGATTTTACATTTTATTCCATTTTTCAAGTAGCATTAGTTCAACGCTAAAACAAATAAAATCGGTATTGTATTAATTTCACA